>OY986969.1:13347392-13486809 GCA_963920575.1 Narthecium ossifragum
GCGTGATGGCACACAGAGCGCGCGAGCGACGCGGCCAGGTGGCCAAGTTCGAGTCGGACTAAGACTCGGAATGCCCAGATGCGACGCGGTTGGCCATGGAGGCCAAACTGAGCGTGAAAAAGTCCTAATTCTAGTTGGACTGGGATCTTGGAAGGACATGACGTGGCAAAGGAGAGATTTGGCGCCGGAGAAGTCCAAGTTGCCCGGGAGTTCTAGTTGGACTAGGACTCGACTCGCCCGACGGAAGACAGTTAGGCCATGGAGGCCAAACTGAGCGTGCAAGTGTCCTAATTCCACTTGGCTTAGGTCTCCAGCATGGGATAACACATCAAATATGGAATATAGCACGGGGGAAGTTGTACTTGGCTCGTAGAAATAGGAAGGAGTCTTATTTCGAGCCAAAGTGCGACGGATTTAGACAAAGAGCCATCATGTAAGAGTCTAAGTAAGCTAGAAAGCTTTGTAATTGGTTGATTGTATGTTTGGATAAGCATGAAGCCGAGGACTTAGGGTTCGACTAGGGAACTTGACTTGTTGGAGCAAGTCATGGACTCTCCTCTATATAAGAAGCAGGCCGGTTAGATGTCGCGGCATCTGGGTTATGGGTAAATTCACGGATTGAAAATTAAGGAGGGATTGAGAGCTTTTTATATTGAGAGTAATTGTGCTCTAAAGGGTTTTGGGTTGAGAACTTTTTGTATTGAGAGTGATTGTACTCTAAAGGGTTTTGGATTGAGAGCTTTTTTTTTATTGAGAGATTGTACTCTAAAGGGTTGGGGGTGAGAGAAGAGTGCTCTTGTAATCACTAGTCAATAAAGGAGTTGGGATCTCATCCCTTACCCAAATTTGTGTGTTTTGTGTGTGTGTAAGGCAAAAAAGAGGGCTGGTTAAGAGGCAGTCAGGCTACCAGGCGGAGTGCACAAGTGGTGCACAGATGGCCTGCAGACGACGCACGAGCGGAGCACAAACGGCCAGTGGGCGCGCGGCGGCGGTGTGCGGGCTCGACGAGGGGGTCTCTTGGCGCCATCACTGGGCAAAGGTAAGGCGAAAATTTATCCCCCTTACAACTCCGTGACAGTTGCTCTATACATGGTTTGATCATGTAGGTCGAGGGGTTGGCTTGGTTGGTTTGCTCGGTTAGCCTTGTCGAATGATCGCGTTGATCGTTGGGCTCCGATGGTAATTTGGTAATTTACCCTTCCGGAGTTGGTTTCACTCACGTTAGGTGCACACATGGGCCCATTTATGTTGTTTATGTTTGTTAGATTGAATCTCATCCATTGGATGACTCTTTATAGCATTAGTGGCGTAGATCGCACTCTTGTAACTCAAGTGGCTTGGATGGCTGCCATGTGGCTTTTTATAGCATTAGTGGCATAGATAGCACTCTTATAGCACAAGTGGCTTGGATGGCTGCCATGTGGCACATCCTTATATAAACAGATAAGTGCCCTAGATCTATCTTATTTTAGTCATTTAGGGCTTCCTAATAGAGAGACTTAGAGAGACTTAGCGTTAGAGAGTTAGACAGAAAGGGGGCTGATTAGAGAGCAAGACAGAAAGGGGGCTGATTAGAGAGCAAGAGGAATGGATTTGGAGGGCCAAAGCTTGGGAGAGGAAGGATTTAGGCCGACTTAGATCCAAGGATTAAGACTTGAAGGCTTAGCTTCCTATTATGTAGGGTTTCTACCCCTAAATTGAAGCTTAGGCCCCATTAGTTAGGATTTGGGATGTTTTGTGGATTTCTTGCCTCTAGCATGTTCTTCTATGCTTGGATTTCATCTGATTGGAGTTTCATATCGATTGGAAGTGCTTTGATTGGGTTTTAGTTGAATTGTTCCCGGATTTTCACGGATTTCCCAAATCAGCCCAAACCCTCTCCTTGGAGTCTGTTTGTACTCAATTCTGGTTATAATCTGTGAGGAATCTCGTGATATCTTCAACATGAAAGTTATGGATATATGAGTCCTCTTTCATCTCCCGAAGATTTCATAATTTTAGGATTTTTTTTCACAATGTATGGTGATTTATTTGCTGACGGTCGACGTAACAAACTTTTCAGCAAATTTGGAGTTTTTGATTGATTTCATAGGGTTTTGAGTTCCTTTCGATTTAAGCTTGGGATATATGATTACTCATGATGTTCAGTAGTAGTGTACATGATTTCAGAGGGTTTTCGATGGATTTATAGAGGTTTTATAGCATATTTACTTCATTTTCAAGCTTTATTTGAGAATCTTGGTTTCTAATATAAATGATGCTATATTTAATCTTTATTTATATTAGACCTATATGTGTGGTTGAACCCGATCTAAGGGCCGTGGTGAACTGAGAGAGTCATGCCCCCGAGAATGTGTGGTATAAATGTAAGGTCGAAAGTATGCCGCCCTTGTAGTGTTTATTATAATGCTTGAATGAGGCCGAAGGTGTGCCAATGCATATGTATAGCTCTATGCTTGATGTTGAACGCGCATGTTGTAATGTTATGAGTTGTTTGATGGAATGCCTATGAGGAGTAGCATGAGGTAAGTTTTTGTGGAATGCTATTTATGGTTTGGCTAATAATAGTTTGAATGTTGGTAAGTCTTGTAGGGGCTTGTTTGGCATGTTTCATGTTGCTAGAATTTTAGTAAGCCATTGAGGAGCTTTGATACTTATCATATAGCTTGGATGCTAGTGAACCATTGGAGAGTTGGAAATGTTTTAGTTCATATTATGCTTCATGCCTTGTTTAGTCTTATTTATGCTTTATGTGATGCTTAGCCCTTTATTATGCTTCATATAATGTTTAACACCCTTTAGCATGTTTTATGCTATGTTTAGCCCTTATATGATGAAATGACATATTGTTGAATGCTTATGTGCCTATGAATGCGCTTGCTTTTTCATGCATAATGATTGCATTAAAAGCATTAGGGTTAGGTCATGGGCGAAAGGGTGTTTCGCCGATTCATGCGACTCGGGTATGTCGATCTAGCCTTAGGATTGGGGCTTAGATAGTTATGATGTAGGGCGTGATTATTGTTCAAAGATCAATTTTGCCATTATTCGAGGTTATTGTGTAATCGGCCTTGAATCTTGTTATGTTTGGAGGTGTAGAGGCCGTGTCGGTTCTCCCGGTCCCAAGTGCTAAGGGTGGTTGTCGATGTTATGTCCTCGTACGAGGGGTATTTAGACGACGAGGGTTGAATCGGCTGGAGCATAGCAGCGATGTGTGTACTCCGTGTCCAACTTGTGTTCGGTCGTCCCCTTGTTTCGCTTTGGGTGAGGGTGATCATTGGTTTGGAGCTTTTGGGGAATCTGAGAGACTGATGTAGGCCTTAGGGTACGCCTTAGGTTTGAGCGGAATGACACTGTTGTAGTTTCCCTTCCTTTCTGTGTGACGTAGTGTAAAAATCCTTTGATTATTGTTGCTCACCCTATCCGGGCTGCGTTTTTAGACACATGTGCAGTTCCCTCTTCTTCAAGTGGTCTTCCAGTTGGTGACGTGGCATACTTGAGGAGTTCGAGGATGTCGAGGAGTTTCATTTACAGTTTTAAGATATGATGTACAAATTGATGTATTCAAGGATAATATCGTGTAACTTTCACTAAAGTGTATCTAAGAAAGTTTGTATCATTCGAATATTGTCATACGTAGTAATTTATTTTATGTCTAGTTTGTTTAAATTCTTAGCTGTAATCTATTATTGTATTGATTAAATCTTGCGTCATAGGTTTGGTTCGAGTTAGGTTGGTTCTTTGCTCATCCTGAATGGGTTTTCTATCGTGGGGTGTGAAAAGAGCAGCATGTTTGGGTGACCGTGAGCGATAGGGTGAGATAGGAGGGCTGATCAAGAGTGGGGTGGGATAATTTGGTAGTGTTTTTTACGTGTAGTAGTCAACATATTATATGCCTGCATCAATCGTTCTTTTAACTGAGGACAAGGTTTCAGAAGAAACTAGGAGCTTTGGATATGTTCTCGACCAGAAACATGGATTTCGGTAATTCTTCGAGCGAGATTTACCCTAAACCTGTGTCATAGCACTAGCCTTTGCGTAGTGCCGAAATGTCACCGGCATGGCAAGTACCATTCCCCACATACTGTACCCTTTCTTATGCATATCTTTTTTAGCATTGTTCTTTTTTCTTTATGACTTTAATCATTATTCAGCAACGATATTAAGGACTAAAAGATTGCAGATAAAATCCGGATTTTGCAAAAGGCATATGCTGTATGGTTTTGGCCAATCGTGAGCTCAATGACAATTGGTACTTATCCAGTTATCCTCCTTAACTTTTTTGTGGATTGTAAAGGAAATTTTATGGCAACTATCTTAAGTCAAAGTTTATATGCGATTATCAAGTTGGAGCAATATAATGCACGGCTTAATTATATTTAAAACGTGAAGAGGCTGTTGGAGCTCCAATAAGCAGATATTCTATTTCGTAATGTATTGCTATGTCTTTTGGGATATTCAACTTCTCGATTATATCATGGATTAGTGTACTGGTAGGAAGTGCTGGCACAGCATGGACCATCAACAATGGCGATTAGTGGGGATGATAGGAGGCAAATCATTGGGGAGGCATCAATGTCAAATTAGGGATGAGAGGAGGGATAGAGGAGAGGGGCAAACATGTAGAGGGAAAGGAGGGTGTGGGTGCTGCCAACTTGGGGTGGAGAGACGAACAAAGGAGCAGTGGATTCGGCGAGAGCTAGATAATTATGTGAGGTTTGGGGATACTAGGTTTTACGTTTTTCTTGTAAACCAAACTTATGAAGTCCACGCTAAACATTGACTTCATAATAAATGTTAACAAAAGGGGTTTCGGTCCATTTTGCTCCTGACAAAGTATATTCGTTGTGCTGCGACATTAGAGTTGTGTCGTGTTGGTTTGGTCCAGCACTATTCGTGCTAGGATGTGTGCGTGTGTATAGGGGTAGACTAGCATTAAAGGTTAAATTTCAGTGGTAAATTTAATAAGTTTTTTAGAGTGAATCAGCCTTGAGATATGGCTACAATATATTTGGTTCAAATTGAAATCGATGTGGTTACTTGATTTGCAAAGTATACCAGTAAGATAGTCTGCAATCATATCTCTGAGGCAAGTAGATGGGTGAAAACATGTGAAAATTAATTTTTTAATGCGTAGACTAACTCATACAATACATACATACAATACATACAATACATACAATACATACATACATACATACATATATATATATATATATATATATATATGAGAGAGAGAGAGAGAGACTACAAATTAAATGTTAAATTATGTAACAAACATGTAATGGTTTTTAAGCCTTTGGTTTGCCTTGAGGTGGGGATTTTGATAATAAACCCTTAAGGACCAAAACCAGAGTGGTTTGTGGTTTATGATGTATTTGGAAATTAAATAATCACCAAATAAGACATCTCTCGCTCTCGCGCGCGTGCACACACACACACACACACACTCTCTCTCTCTTGTTCATAGTCGGAGATGCCGACCGAGTTCATCGTCCTTGCAAACATCGATGAAGAATACGTTGGTTACGGGGCGAAAAGTACTAGGAGAAGGTGGAGAGCTTCAGTGGCTGCTCTGCCGGATTGCTCTCGCCTAGAAGCGCCTCGTTTCCATCAAGACCTCCTCGGCCTAGTGGACCTCATCCTAGCTCATCCTCACCGCCACCGAGACTAACGAGTCCAAGCCATCTGCATTAGCAATCTTGATGATTTTGTTTGTCTTGACATGCATGTGTCTTTGGCATGGCATTCAAAGAAGTTAGGTGGAATGAGATGATAGACTAAGATGATAGCAAGAATATATTACTGATAGATACTGCTGGTCAGGCCTATCAAGAATCCTTAGTTGCTGAAAGAGAAGAAGAGGTGATATGTTGGAACTAGTTGCTGAAGACAGAGGCGCTGGTATAGGAACACAGTAAGAAGCAGAGAAAGACAAGAAAAATAAAGATTGTATTTATTTCTTCATGTTTCCAATGTAAATGATTACTTCTTAAATAGAAGAAGACTGTGTTTTTCAACTAGGACTCTATTCTTCCGCCCAACTAAGAGTCTAGAGTTCTTCCCTAACAAGGCAACTTCCATAATTATCTAAGCATAGCAACCAAACATAACTCAATCCAAAATACTAATTCAAGACCCAACTAAACAAGACCAAAACCCAAAACCAATAGCTTCATTCGCTATCGGTTACATGGAAACAACGGTGAGGGCAATAGCGGATTGGCACTTGACGACGAGACCATAATGGTGGATCAGTGCTTGGCGACGACCAGAATATATCGGCACCAGGCAATGATCCGTTGAAGAGAGAGAGATAGAGAGCGCGAGAACACTAGAATCGATATCTGGTGGCGGCGATGATCCGTGCAAGAGAGAGAGAGAGAGAGAGAGAGAGAGAGAGAGAGAGAGAGAGAGAGAGAGTGTGCGTGAGCGAGAGAAAGGTCTTATTTTGCGATTATTTAATTTCCAAATATGTCATAAACCACAAACTACACTGGTTTTGGTCCTTAAGGGTTTGTTATCAAAATCCCCATCTTGAGGCAAACCAAAGACTTAAAAACCATTAAATTTAACGTTTAATGTGTAGTCTACCTTATATATATATTTATGCATGTATGTATGTATGTATATATAGATATATATTGTACATGTATGTATGCACGTACACGCGCGCGTCTACTTTGTGCTAAGCCTTCGATGAAAAGTTTAACACCTTTTTAATCATGAACACGCCTCGATATATACTTATTACCTTTTTATTATCATTCTCAAATCAGGAGATTACCATCTTTTCTACTTACCATATGTATGTTGAGATTGTATCTCAAGACAAGATTCATGATCTAAAGTTCTAAATCTGATCCCCAAAAATTATATGAACTTTGTAGTTTGGCTGATATAGGCATCTGATAAACAAATAAAAGAGTATATGTCTCATATAAGGTGAAGGACCATTATTATGTAATCTCATTTCAGTCTGAAGACGACATCAAATTGTTTTTGCCCCTGCTCCAAAAATCTATGAATTGTGGCCTCCTTGTTGTGTAATAGTGTGTTTAACAGCATAAAATGCATGGTGTGATTGTGTCAGAATTTTGGACAATGAGCAAGCTTCCACAACATTTGATGCTTCATACGACACTTAACTGTATTTTCACTTTGTGTTCTTGATGGTGAAGGAATATATGAACACTGGTTGAAAGAGAGCAAATTAGTTGCTTAGTGCTTTAGAATTGTACTTTGATTCTCACTATCTACCTTCTTTCTGGTAGCATCTTATGCTAGAATTTCTGAATTATTCATGTAGGAATGGTCCGGCCAGAATCGAGTAATTAGGGTGATGCCAAATACTCCTTCAGCTGTTGGTGCAGGAGCATCAGGTATATTGAGAATATTGAGCCTTTGAAGCCTCAAGTTTGATGTGAGATATAATTTCTAATCTTATAACTACCTCTTCTTTTCTACTCCCTAGTAGCACATAGCATTTGAGAGTGCTCATCACATACTTCATTTGCCTCTAGGTCTTTGCGTCACCAATGGACTTTAGAAACCTCAGTAAGCTAACACATTTCAAATTTTGGCTACTTAATGTTCTTATGATTGATGAATATCAGTAGTACATCGATCATGAATAAAGAGTGGATGGAAATTGGAAATATCTGATTGAAATTAGAGTAGAATATAGTAATAGCTTACTTTTTGGAATGTGATGTAATAAATATGGTTATAGCTTCAGTTTAGGTATGTCCTCTCTATTTTTCTATTTTTGCTTCATTAAGGCCTGAATTGATGATCTAGAGCCCCAGACATATATATAGAGCGAGGTTGTATCAATATATGTGAATCATCACAGAAAGCCCCGAACCCTTCAGTACTAGTTTTCGTTGCTCTAGTGTATATTGCGCAGTTGTGCTGTATCTTGGAGATGTACCTAACATAAAGTTAAAGCTATTTCGAGCTTCATTTTGAAATAATTATAGACATTTTGTGTCCCTTGAAGCACCAAGTTTATATTCGGTGAGAATCATGAAGTTTTTTAGCTCAATATATATATGTATGTGTTTAAAGCAAAATAAAAGCAAGTACTAGTTGTCTAGAATTAAAGTTCTAGTTTCGAGTAACACAAAGCTTCTCATCTCAAAACATTTATTGTTTGGTCATCTTCGTTGTGTTAAACGGTAAGTTATTATGGTTTTTAAAATTTCTTCCTGAATTGCTTAATGATAAATCCGGACTCCTCAAATCTTGAGTCAATGTGTATACTGCTAGGGGTTTAGTGGATGCCATCAAGCCGATAACTTATTCATGCCTGACCATAAATATTGGGTGCAAGTGCATATATTACTCCCAGATGCTTATTGGATCCAGGATTGCATCATGAACTAAAATCTGGTAAGCCGATGACCTGGATTATAAGCTTTGGACCTTCATTATTTTTTAGAACCTTATCGGCTGGGAATTTTCAACCATTCAGACTCTTGATGTGAACTTGAGCTTTTGACTAGCCCTATTTGCAACTCAGGAGCAATTCGGAAATTCGCCACCTACAAGTGACATGACATTTTATGTGCGCTGCTGCATAGATGGATTAAAATTTAAGTCGAAGCTGAACAAATCTGTTGAGGCTAACTTGGATCAGTTCTAGCCAAGACCCTTGACATAAACGAGGTCAGATCTCACGGTTGGCATGTGGACTAAAGCAGGTCAGACAGAGATCTGTAGATATCTACCAGAAGACATACATCATGTTACATGTGACTTGTGTTCTGGTGTTATCATGCAATTTAGTTGTCTCGATAATAATTCGTTTAACGAAGGAAATTTGATTGGATTAAGTATCCATATCATGGTCATAGCTTTTCATATTTGTTTTGTTAACCAAAAGTTAAATTGCTTTAGCCAAAGGTCATGAAACTACAGCCATGATTAAATGACAAGGTATGATCGTGTGTAACTAATTGTACTAAGTAAATTGCACTGTTCTTCCATGGAGGATGAGTTGGGACCTAAGATCAGGCCAAAATCTGTTCCCGATGGACAAGTGAATATTCCTGTACTACCCCTTAGTTTCTAGGGATGAAGGAAGCTAGCCTAGTGGAAAGATGGTTATTGGTACAAACATGTTGCTTTTTATTTCCATTAATATGTAAGTGAGAACAATCCTTTTTGAGCTGCTTATTTATCCTTTATGTGATTCTTCCCCATTATGAATGAGACTCAAATGTACCTCTATTTTGCACTTGTACCTTGACCTGATATAACCACATCCAAATGTCTGAATATATATGTTGAGTCCAAATTAACACAACCGACCACTTTTGCAACCTGATCGGGCCTCATAGGTGGCTCAATTGGTGCCACCTTGAAATCTGCTTCCCTGAGGGCCCCACATGCGGGCCTAAGCGACTCTTCCAGCAGGCTTCCTGGGCTGTTTTTTATAACAATGATGTCAAAATGCAAGTGGTTACTCGAGATTGATTGCAAGAATGGAGGGTTAGGATTGAAATTCTGCTAAGTTGGGGTGGTAAAGTTTGTGGTGGTAATGATCTGTGAAGTTCTTGATCAATAAATAGTTCTTTGGATTTGCATTCGCTCCTCATTCTGAAGAAATTCTGCTAAGGGAAGATCTCACTATGTGGACAAGTGAAATTCTTTTTCCTTCTACATATTTGCAGCTTAAATCCAAAGAAAGTTTTTAATGGATAGTGAGAAAATGAAGACAAGGTTGCAAGTAACATTGGCCTTCATCACCTAAATCGAAAGGAGGTTTTTAGATGGAAAGTGGCAAGAAACCTTGCAGAGGCAACAGTTGATGTTCACACATTAATGTTTCGATTTTCTTCTTTCCCTTCGTCTTCTTCTGTGTACTCGGTAGATTTGCGAGCTTTGCTGGCCTTAAGGTTGCAAGAAGGCCAAACACCGTCTATCTGTTTAGTTTTACTGCAATCTGCACTTGGCCTATAGTAGTTTTTAGAAGTATAGCAAAAGTAGTCGAATGGGATCTCTATTTTCTTGAACCATGTTTCAATCATAACTAGTGTATGAGAAGCTCCAAAAAGAAGTAGGTTCCTTACTTTGATAAGTGTCTTGCATTTTCATGGAGCTCATGTTCATGAATAATGACAAGAATTGTCATCTCATGCTTTTTTAAAGTCATGTGCGTGGGGGAGAGGGCAACAAAGAAAGATGAAGAACGTGTTGCTAGTTTATTCAGAGCTGTCGGAAAAGTATGGACAACTGATGAGAAGTATTTTGATGCTGTAACCGGCCTGAGGTACGCTTCTCTCGTTTTCATTTGGATTTCTGTCTTAGATATTTACTTTGCTTTCGGCTTTTTTACATTTGCTTTGTATCTCAAGTTTCATATCCAATTTCCAGTGGTAGTGGTCCAGCATACATCTATTTGGCGATAGAGGCATTGGCTGATGGTGGGGTGGCTGCTGGTCTTCCACGAGATCTTGCCCTTGGTCTTGCGTCACAAACAGTAAGTGTAAATTTCAACATGTCTTCTGCGAAAATGTTTGCAGTATTAGATAGTTGAGTCCTTATGCATTAGTGTAGCACGGCTAACCTTCAGATCAGTGTTTTCCTGCTATAGGTGAATCACATGTTCTTCCTAGCTGCTTATATACCTAGAAGCTCTATTGCATTTCTAATGATTTAGTATAGCTTAAAGTAGCTTGTTCGTATAGGTAGTGGCATGTTAATAGTTAGACTCCCTATTTTTCTTGTTTAAAGCATCAATGATAGAGAAAGTAAGGCTTGGCTTCCTTTAGCAATAAAGGGTAGATCTGGAACGCAGTTACGCTGGGGATATTTTTGATTAAGGATATTCATTAAGATTTTTAAAAAATGCATTGCTATGAAAGCCTCCTTTTGTTGGTTCTGCAAGCTGTTTCAATGCTATGAATTAACTATGCGTGTCCTGATCACCACAGAGGATTTTGAAGCAAAGGGACATGGATCATAAATTGACTGACTTAGTATGAATGGCTTTTTTTTGTTTTACAAGTTGATCCTTTAGAACTAGCATAGGCCTCTTACATCCAACCACCACGTTGAGATGTGCCAACCAGCCAGTTTCGGGGAGTGGGCAAGTGCCCAACTATATTTCCTCACAATTGTGGGGGTTGAAACCAAGACCTCTTCATAACACTTTGCTAGGTTAGAGGTGCTAGACATTTACCCCACGTCTGAGCATGGCTAATCGGTAGTAGTTACACTCGACTAATGAAGAAGTTGGATGATAAGCGTTCCTTTCACAATAGTAGAAAAGCATTAAAATAAACTTTGATAGGACATCTACTACTTACAGTTTTGATTGTAAAGGCATATTTATCATGCACTTGTTCCTTCAAAGATTGCACCTTGAGGACATCTTGGAGGCATGGACAATGTACGTCGAGGCTTCAAGATCTTGTTGCTAGGTTGTCTTGAACTTCTTTTGCTAATAATCACTTGGATGTTGCTGCATCATTGTTGATTAGTCCTGAAATTACCAACCCTAGGCTTGTCATAGGCAATTGGATTTAGTTGTTGGATGTTGCGTAAAGCTTGTGTGGCCTCTTATTTTGGAGCAAACAGTTAAATAGAGTACGTCTCTTCTAACGACATATTAATTGTATTTGTAGTCAGAGCTCGTGTCTTCTTCGACATTGTTACAGTGATTTTTTAGTCTGATAGGACTATCAATTAGATCTGAAATAACCTTGTCAGAAACTATGTCTTCTTTTTTTTCAGGTTCTAGGAGCTGCAACAATGGTTAACCAGACAGGGAAGCATCCTGGTCAGCTCAAAGACGCTGTTACATCACCTGCAGGGACTACCATTGCTGGGATTCAGGAGCTGGAGAAAGGTGCCTTCCGTGGTACCTTGATGAATGCCGTTGTTGCAGCCGCAAAGAGAAGCAGAGAGTTCTCGCAGTGATAGTTCTGCTAATTACCCAGCCTCTTTTCTGATTTATAGTTCCTAGATGATTCAGGATCCTGCTGGGGCATTCTCAATCCTTTTGGTTTCCTCTGGCATGTTGCACAGCCGGGAAAGAGCGGAAGTATCAATAATTATGAACTATGAACTCTTACAGTGTGATGCAGACTTATGGCTCGAAGAGTTCGGCTGGAGCTTTGCCTACTTATCTAAAACAGCTGAAGCCTTTGAGATTCAATCAGTGTGGGTAGCTTCTCCTCTTTTTGGTGCACCTGGGAAAAAGGATCATGACTGTCATGAAATATGCGCAGTTTTTTGTATTAAACTCTTTTGTTTTATTTAGTCACCTACTGTGGTATGTTGGACTAAGTATCCTCTTAACGTTAATTATTTGCATTAGTGCTTTAAACTAAAAAAGAGGGGGGTCAAATTAAAGGATTGGATAGATTTTTACAAAAAATAGTCAAATGGTACGGTTAGAAACTATTTGGTCTCTTTCTTACATCTGACTTCCATTGTCTTATTAAAAAACATATTAAATGGGGCGCCAAGTATATAACCTATAAGTTGTGATCTACTGTTGCGCACTTTTGTGAATGGTGCTCAGGGACTGTTAAAAGAAAGAGTCGTGATTCCCAGCCAACGTCAGTTGGTGTTGGATGGGTGACAACATGACGTGGCAGCTGTGTCACGTATCAATCCATTTAACCCCAGATCAACCTAGCTCCTCTCCTCCCTGATCTAAGCTCGTCTCCTCTCCTCTCTTCCTCCTCATCCTCTCCTCCCCGATCTAAGCTCGCCTCCTCTGCTCTTATCCCAACCTCCCGCGGTTCAACCTCTCCTCTCCGATCTAGATCTAGGCATCCATGATCTCCCGCGACGCCTCCTCTACAGATCCGATTCTAGGGCATCTATTACCTCCCAACGGAGGCGGCGGCATCGGATGCGACCGCTGGACAACCCAGCCCCGGTGCCTCTCGTCCATGGAGGGGAAGCAAGCAGCAAGCACGGCGGTACCTCTCTGCCAACTCTTCTTATCTTATCCGGATTGGTAGGTTCAAGCTTTGTCGTAGTGAGATTTACATGCTCCATATGTTTGGATTTGGATTCAGATTTTTGTCATGCCATATGTTTGGATTTGGATTTTTCATGCTTGTTATTCTTGGACTTTTCGAATTATGCTCATATCCTGAGGCCGTCTTGCAATCATCTCTGTCACCAATCATCGCGTCTCTGTTCTATCCTTTTTTTCCTCGTAAATCTCTAGATCGCAATAGAATTTTCATACATTTCGATTTCAAGATATTTTTTTATCTTATTTTGAATCGTATTTTGATTTTAAGATGATCACAAGTTCTTCAGATCCAAAAGAAAATGAAGCAAACAATCATAGTCTAGAGCCAAATCATACTAAGGCCATAAGGGGAATGTGTGAAATAGTTGATGAACCTACATGCGGAATGATGTTTGATTCTGTAGAACAGCTCGTCCAACATTATAGACTTTATGACAGTCAAATGGGATTTGGTACCGCCAAAAGTACTAGGAAGGATGATAATGGAGATTTAAAACATATAACTCTAGTATATTCTCGTGCACGAAAAGCACAATCAAATGCAAAGAATACACTACGGATGCAGCCCACATGCAAGACAGATTGCCAGGCTAGGTTGCATGCATCAACATGTGCCGATGGGAGGTGGATAGTCCTCACAATCGTAACAGGACATAACCATGCACTTAGCCCTTCCAAATCAAGGTTTTTTCCTTGTAACAAGATTATAGATGGAAAAGCTAAAAGAAGGCTTGAATTGAATAATCAGGCTGGCATTCCAATGAGTTGAAATTTCAATGCATTTATAGTTGAAGCAGGTGGGTATGAAAATTTAACATTTGGAGAGCGAGATTGTCGGAACCATATAAGCAAGGCCATGCGACTAAGGTTAGGCGGAGGTGATGCGAAGGCTGTTTTGGCTTATTTTCGGAGGATGCAGAAAAAGAATTCAAATTTTTTCTATGTTTTTGATCTTGATGATGACTGTAGGATTCAAAATTTGTTTTGGGCGGATGCTCGTTGTAGGACAACTTTTGAATGTTTTGGACATGTGATAACCTTTGATACCGCTTATCTCACTAACAAGTACGACATGCCATTTGCTGCTTTTGTAGGGTTGAACCATCATGGGCAGTAGATCCTCCTGGGATGTGGATTGTTATCAACTGAGGATACAAAGTCCTTCGTTTGGTTGTTTGAGAGTTGGGTTGCATGTATGTCTAACCATCGAAATGCTATGATTACGGATTAGGATTGTGCGATTAAGAAAACAGTTGAGATCGTTTTTCCGAGAAGTAGGCATCGATGGTGTTTGTGGCATATATTGAAGAAAGTGTCAGAGAAGCTTCGTGGATATAAGACTACTTATGAGCCTATCAAATCAGCTATGTTGAAAGCTGTTTATGAATCATTGACTATATCTGAATTTGAGCAGGCATAGGCTAGCATGATAGAGAACTATGGGCTCTAGGAAAATGATTGGTTGAAAGGACTCTATCAGGAAAGACAACGATAGGTTCCAACATTTCTCAAGGATACTTTCTGGGCAGGAATGTCTACTACACAGCGCAGTGAGAGCATGAATGCATTTTTTGATGGTTTTGTTAATTCAAAGACTTCACTCAAGCAGTTTGTTGAGCAATATGATAATGCATTAAGAACTAAAGTGGAAAAAGAAATGCGGGCAGATTACTTATCATTCCACAAGAGTATTCCTTGCATTACGAAATTTTCATTTGAAAAATAGTTACAAAAAGTTTATACGAATGCCAAATTCAAAGAGTTTTCAGGATGAGTTAGTATGCAGAATATAGTGCCAGGTGGTACATGTTCACAATCAGGAAGGTGGATCTCTATTCACAATAGAAGAAATGTTTCCTGATTCACAAAGTTTCAGAACAATCAATGTGTGCTATGTGGAGTCCGGCAATCAAATTTGTTGTGTTTGTTGATTGTTCGAGCATCGGGGTATATTGTGCTGCCATGGAATAACCGTTATGCAATATAATAAGGTATTCCACATGCCGAATTCTTATATCTTAAACAGATGGAGAAAAGATATTCCTCGGCGTCATTCACGGGTGAATATGGGCTATGGTGGGTTAGACCCTACACCCGAAATGCAACGATACGATATTATGTTTTCAAAGTTCAATGAGGCAGCAGATGTGGGTGTACAATCGGATAAAAGGTGCATTATAGCGTGAGAGTGATGCTAATCATGGTATTCCTCTAGAAGCAATGTCAGGCTTTGAAGATGAAGGTCTTAATGAGGTTAGAGTTAATAGTAAAGTGCGATGCAAGGGACGACCTCCAGGAAAAAGAAAGGAGACGATGGTGGACAAGGCTATTCGTAGCCTTAAACGCAAGGGGAAGAAGCAAAATATAAGTATGATACTCAACAAGTTTATACATAAAGTTCAATTATATTATAGCTAACCTTGACTTGATTCGAGTACCCTAATTTATAATACAGGTAGAAAAAAATAGACAAACCGATCCGGTGAATCAATTGGGAACTCTGACACCGAAGGCATTTGGCACATAAGAAAGCATAAATGAAGACGAGGTGTTGTGTGAAGTTGTGCCAATGCAAGCTGGACATTTGCTGCTTGGGAGACCTTGGCAATTTGATAGGCGTGTGAAGCATGATGGTTATACGAACAAGTACTCTTTTATGTTCAATCAAAGGCCAATCACTCTTGTTCCTATGACACCAAAACAGGTTTACAATGATCAAGTGAGGCTGCAAAAAGTGAGTGATGAAAAGAGAAAGAGTGAAAGAGAGAAAAAGATTGAGCATAAAAAAGAGAGTGATGAAAAAAGAAAGAGTGAAAGAGAGAAAAAGAGTGAGCATCAAAAAGAGAGTGATGAAAAGAAAAAGAGTGAAAGAGAGAAAAAACGTGAGAATCAAAGAGAGAGTGAAAAAAAATCAAAGAGAGAGTGAAAAAAAGAACTTTTATGCAATGGCACGCGAGATAAAGTGAACAATGTTTTCAAGTCAGTCGATGATTGTACTTTTATACAATGAGACATATTTGAGTACTAACCAACTTATCATGTCTTTGCCTAGTTCTGTTGCTAATCTCTTGCAGGAGTTTGATGATGTCTTTCCAGAGGAGGTTCCACACGGTTTGCCACCTATTGTGGGAATTGAGCATCAAATTGATTTCATACCCGGTGCCACCATCCCGGACCGACCAGCTTATAGAAGCAACCCAGAGGAGACAAAGGAGCTACAAAGGCAAGTTCAAGAGTTGATGGAAAGGGGATACGTGAGGGAAAGTGGCGCGCCCAAACCACTCGCCGTAAAAGTGACTAGGGCGTCGAGATTACAATTTTTACCGAATCCTAACTAACTACTACGTAGTTAGTGGGAGTCCGGGTCGATCCACAGAGAATTGAGAATTGATTAACGCACTCGATAGATAACTCCAACAAATAGCTAAAATAATTTGGGTTTTGGATTAATGACGATTAAAGTACTTAACTAAGCAAAGGGAAATAAAACTAATATAGAGAAGCCTTGGGACTTCCATTTCATTGTAGGTTCTAGTGTAGCCTCCTAAGGAATTAATGTGTATGATCCAATTGGGATGATCGAAATCTAGAAGTCGACAAGCGGGTGGTTAGCCTCACTTATCGCTCAACGGAAGTTGGCTTAGAATCATCCGTCGGAAAGAATCACATTCACAAAGTCGACGAATGAGTGATTAACTTCTATCGTCGCTAACGAACCTTCGATTAAGAACGATTCGTCGCAAGAAAAAGGTATTGTATGGAATCGGGCATTGGATCGAGATGGTTCTAGCACCTCGAATCTAACGCAATGAAGGGATAGAATGGACTCTCTAGTTAGAGGGATAGGGATGGTTCTAGCATCCCTAAACTCCAATCTAGGATTATATATCCTCCCAATGTAATTGGATGTGGTTCTAGCACATCCAATTCATTGGGGCATAACAACAAACACCCATCATGCACAAGTTTTAACTCATACCAATAAAGGGCATTCATCCATTCAACAATAAGATCTCATTACAAAAGATAGAGAAATCATGCTCAAACCATACAATAGATCATCCCCAAAGATTACACATAAAAAATCCCTAAGAAAACTACAAAAGAATCCTACAACTACATGGAAATCCCAAGAGAAAGGAAGTTAGCCACTCATCTTGGATGGATCCATGGATGGAGGTTGATGAAGCTCTCCTCCCATAGATTTCCTCCAAAGAGCCCTCCTCTCAATTGGGTAAAAAGGAACTAAAAGAAGAAAAGCTGGAGAAAGGTCTAAGAGAAGCTCCCTAAAATCCCCCAAAAGGGGTCTATTTACAGTAAACAAGCCTCGCCCACTCGGATTAGATCTGGACCATTGATTTTGCTCGGCTGGCACAAAAGGATCGATCCTTATAGGGTAGAGGATCGATCTTCCTCTTCCGTGTGATCGCTGGTCCCGTGGAAGATCGATCCTCCTATAGGCGAGGATCGATATTTGTTCTTGAGTTCTGGCTGCGCCCCGATGAAGATCGATCCTTTAGTAGACGAGGATCGATCCTCTAGAATGTCGCGCTCTGTCATCTCTTTCGCCCGTGAAAGATCGATCCTTCACTTGGGAAAGATCGATCCTTCCAATACTTGCGCTCTGTTACTGAAAAATGCGCATAAGGGATCGATCTTCCCATGATGGAGGATCGATCCTTGTTGTTCCGACTGGATTTCTTCTTAATGTCTTTAAAGGATCGATCCTTTTCAATAAAGGATCGATCTTCTTCATACTAAATTGGCCCGAATGAGTTCGTTTTAGCTCGGAACTTGATCTAATCCTCGTTGAGGGCTCTTGTACCTGTGATGGGGTAATAATCATCAGTAAGGCCTTGCTCGGAGACTAACAAGGCCAAGTTGAAAGGGTGATTTATGCACTTTTCACGTCTTATCACACCCCCTAACTTGAACTTTGCTAGTTCTCGAGCAAAGCAAAAGAAAAATAACTTGAAGGGAAAGAAAAGAAATAAGAATTTATTTAAGAGCAATCACCTAATCTACAATTAGTCACTTCTCAAATAGCTTTGGTTCCTATGCAATCAAGATTCATTCATATGCACACATAGATTCAAATGCATAACTCCATCCATCAACCCATAGCACGAGTAACATGCAAGCGAATAATTCCATCAATAGCATCATTCAAACACTTCAAAGCACTTGAATAAGATCAAAGCTCATCTAAGCAATCCGTGTAGTGAAAGTTGCTACTCAAGTACTCGGGGTCTCATAGTCATTCAAGTAGGGTTCCAATCAAAACTAGGCATCCTTAGCACTTTACACTGGTTGAGCAAATGACAAGTTTTATTTAAAGCGAAATCTTTGTTTCCTCTTTTTTTCTCTTTTTTTTTTCAAATAGAACTAGTGGTCGTGCAATGCCATGATCCCTTAGGCTTTCTACTAGGCCCCTGTAATGAGATTTGGGCCAGTTGCTCCTAGGTCAGATGACCTAAAGGCACTAGGTGTTGAGGCACCACTCGGGCTTAATTTCCCGAACCTAGCAAGCCACGAATCACAACTGACCAACAAGCTTTTATTTGATACTAGCGTGACCGTGCAATGCCTTGATCCCTTAAGCTTTCTACTAGACCCATTTAACGAGTGTTAGATCAATGACTCCTAAGCCAGATGGCTTTGGGGCAATAGGTGTTGAAGCACCCCTCGGATCTAAATGCTCGAGCTTAGAAGGCTACGAATCAAGACTAGTCACTTTTATTAACCTGGTTCTTGGCCTCTAACTTGGCTTCGAACCCTACTACAAGTCATCTCAATCGAGTGTAAATAGCATTGGACCCCCAATCTATCAAGGTCCCCCAATCAAACACTACTTGCCCCCTCATACAAGTGTAAGTGCACAAGTGGATTGGATCACTTAAATGTCCTTAATGCATGGCAAGTAGAATTAAAGTAGAAGAATAACACTACTCATAAAATGATTTACCAAATTTTGCAAAGCATGAGAATCAAGATGAATTATGCAATAGTCATCCATGCTAGCATAAGAATTGAAATTTTTTCGCATATTTACCAATCAGATAAACGTGTGACTTAATGTAGACCGATCACAGGTTATCTATAAATATGATGAAATCATACCCCCTAACTTAAGCGGGTTTGTCCTCAAGCACGGAAGAAGGGTAAAGTGTAGAAATAACCTTGTGACGATATGGACGAAAATGTAACCTTGACGAAAGATATGAAAGGAGTTAGGGTCAAGGTTAGACGTGAAAAACCAGGAATGTTGTGATGTCAAAATATTGTAGATCAAGTTGATATCCATAGCATGTCTGCCCTGTAAAAGCGTAGAGAAAATACCCATCATAGCAATGTGGAAATCAAAGAATAGAGATGCAAATTTTTGAGAAAAATTGGGCAGCATTCCCTCTATTTACTCAATAAGCCCAAGGGTTGTACAAAGATGCCATTTGCATCCAAACATTTTTACATTCATTCAAATCAAAATACAGATTGCATCCACACCAATCTTCATTTACAAGCATACATCCACATCCACAGACATACATCCACACCCGGGGCACACCCCCATAGCCAAAAATCATGTATATATATATCCACTATCACTGAAGTTAACCATATACAAAAGTAGAGCAATGGAATACAAAAAGTTAACCACCCTCCAATCACAAAAAGACTACAATCCAACCAACTACAAAATACAGAATCGATCCCTAGATACGGTCATCCTTGAGGTCTCGGCTCTGGAAAGGTAAGAGGTCGGTATGGAACGATAGCGGTGACCGACGGAGGAGGAGGGTGGAGGTCATCGAGACGCGCGAGGATACGTGAGGCGACCTGGTGAAGTGCGGAGATGTCCTGGCGAAGAGCGGCATCGCGCGCGTCTACCGCGTCCAAGCGCTGAAGTACTGCGTCCTGAAACGCCCGGTGCTCCCGATAGATCTCACCCATGGTCGGGTGCTTGACGGGCCCGAACTCTGGCGGGGGACGCAGAGGACGCGGCTGCCGGACTGGCGCACCGGCCTTCCTCATGTGGCCGAGGACCTTGCCCCAGGTGGGGCCACCGAAGCGTGCAAACCTGAGGGCCTCGTCCGAGACAGTCGGCTCGCCCTCAGGGACTAGGTCCTGGCTCGCCAGAAACGTCGAAATGAGGCATGGGTGTGGGACGGCTTTCTTGTCATAGCTCGGTTTCTTGTCCCTGATCGCCCCGAAGTAAAACTGCGCCATGTCCTCTAAAATCTGCTGAGGTATGTTGACCGCCCAATCCTTAGCCAAAACCACAATATGCACAACCAATTACCAGTTCGATACTGGTCATATCCATTCTGGAAGACATTGCGACGCAAAATGTCGTTGAACAGCCAAAATGGAGGCGACAGCTCTACCCGTGTAAATTTGCCCCGGCTTATGCGATCCGGGTTGAGGACGAGATGAGCCTCGTAGTCATGACGGAACAACTCCTCGGGCTGCAGCTTATGAAGACCGGGGCAACGCGATGGAATTGCCAAAACCTCACAGATGGCCTTGGCCGTCAAGGTAACATCGACCCCATCAATAGTGGAAGTGAAGCCAGGGCATGGGAAGTATCCATCGACCGCGCCGTCCCAGTCATCCCCGTAGGTGATGGCTGTCATGTTCTGGTAGAACATACAGAAAAGCCTAGGGTACACCGTGGTCTCCGGTGTACAAAGAGGAAGAAGACCACGGTTCTCCATCATCTCAATGGACTCCTGGGCATGCTCGACAGTATGAAAGAACTCCACATCGAATGTAAATTCGAGGTTTACCTCCCGCTGCCAATCTGGATGGAGACCTCGGAAGACTGTGGGCGTAGTGGACAGCCGGGATTGCTTCTTGATCTTCTTGGATTGGCGAGGGTTGGAAGAAGATGCCTTCTTCCTCTTGGATGTTGCCGGAGCCGTGGGTGATGCAGCCAGAGCACGCGTGGAGGGTGTGGACGACGCTCTCGTGGTCCTGATCGGCCGGGTCGTCGATGCTGGAGGGATGGGAGCGTGTGGTGAGGATGGTGAAGCCGGAGAGGTTGAAGCTTGCCGTGGAGGTGCCGGAAGCGCCGGGGTCTAGCTGAAGGTGCGGAGGGAGGTCGTGCCGGTGGTGTGGAAGACGAAGCTGCGGCCTTGCCCTTCTCGGCGGCCTTCTTGGTGGCGGCGGTTGGCTTGCGGCCCATTGGAGGTGAGTAGAGAGGATGAGGTCGGCTTGGGGTGAAGCGAAACGACAAAGGTGGCCGGCGACGAGGAGCTTGTTGGAAGATGAGGCGCAGCCGGTGGGAGGAGGTGAGGAAATGTGGACGTCGCCGGGGTCGATTGAGGGAAGAGGAGTGAAGGGGAGGGGGGTGGAGGTCACTAGGAGGTGGGAGGCGGCGGCTCGATGGTAGGCGGCGGCGGCTCGATGGTCGGAGGCGGAGACGAAGAGCGGCGTGACGGGTTGCGTGAGGGAAGAAAGGGGGAAAGGAGATCGATCTTAGGGCTTGTGAGCCCTAAGTCGGTCTCCCTGAGTATATATATTTTTTACAAATCCCCGCAAAGGATCGATCTCTTGCAAGAGAAAGATCGATCTTTTGCCACGTGGCATCATCATAACAGATCTGACTTAAGTCGTGCTGACGTGTCCAAGTGAGTAAGATCGATCTTCAGGTGATAAAGGATCGATTTCCTCAAAACCATCCCCCTGTCACGAATAAATTCGCAAGAGAGATCGATCTTTAGGTATGGAAGGATCGATCTCCTCAAAACCATCTCCCTGTCACGAATAAATTCGCAAGAGAGATCGATCTTTAGGTATGGAAGGATCGATCACCCCAAAACCATCTCCCTGTCATGAATAAATTCGCAAGAGAGATCGATCTTTAGGTATGGAAGGATCGATGACCCCAAAACCATCTCCCTGTCACGAATAAATTCGCAAGAGAGATCGATCTTTTATTCTGAAAGGATCATCTCCCATCCCCAGGTTCCAGCGTACATTCAATTGGACATAAAGGATCGATCTTCTCCGCTTGGAAGATCGATCATCGATCTTTTATGTACCAAACTGCAATTCTGGGCTGAAAACTTGGGAATTCGCCCCACACAACTCAAGCATGGATACTAAGCTCCTTAGGCGATAAAATACCACAATACAAACCCTCCAACTCAGGCAACTCATCAATCATCGCATAAATTCAACATACTATCTCGACATCACAATTATTCAAACAAAGATCAATTCAAAAACACACCAAAATCAAACATGCAAATAATGGAAAAAACAATCAATCATGCAAAGAAGAAATATCAAACACACAATCATAAAAAATACGAGGAAAGGATGGGTTGCCTCCCACCAAGTGCTAAATTTACCGTCTATAGCGAGACGCAAGAAAGCTCAAGGATTGTATGGCTCCGCCAACATCACGGTTGGCTCAAGAGTGATGTCAAGAGGGAAACTATGAATATAAGGTTTCAAACGTTGGCCATTGACAGTGAATGTAGCCCCCGAGAAAGGATTTTGCACCTCAACAGCTCCATGGGTGAAAACCTTAGTGACATCGAATGGACCATCTAGTTTTAAGTTTTCCCGGGAAAAGCCGAAGACGTGAATTGTAGAGCCAAACCTTATCGTCAACATCAAAGGTTTTCCGAACTATGAGTTTATCATGAAAAACTTTAGTCCGGGCCTTGTAGATTTTGGTATTCTCGTAAGCCTCATTTCGAATTTCTTCAAGCTCATGAAGTTGGAGTTTCCTATTGCTTGAAATATCATTAGAGTCCCAATTGAGAGCTTGAATTGCCCAAAACGCTTTATGTTGAATCTCTACCGGAAGATGGTAAGGTTTTCCAAAGACCAATCGGAATGGCGACATCCCGATTGGCGTCTTGTAGGTCGTTCAATAGGCCCACAAGGCATCATTGAGCTTAAATGCCCAATCCCTCCGGTCAATTCTCACAATCTTTTCTAAGATCCACTTGATCTCGCGATTGGACACCTCAACTTGGCCACTAGTTTGAGGATGGTAAGGGGTGGCTACCTTATGTGTAATTCCATATTTTTCACATAGAGATTTAAAATGCTGATTGGTGAAGTGAGGGCCACCATTGCTTATGATGGTCCTCGGGAAACCAAAACGAGTGAAAATATTGGCATGCAAGAATTTCAACACGACTTTATGATCATTGGTTTTTGTGGCGATTGCCTCCACCCATTTGGAAACATAATCCACCCCTACCAAAATGTATAAGTAGCCATTTGATTGAGGGAATGGCCCCATAAAATCAATACCCCACACATCGAAAACTTCACAAACAAGAATGGGAGTTTGGGGCATTTCATTGCGTCTAGAAATTGTGCCAACTTGTTGACACCGGAGGCAAGCTTTGGCAAAATTATGCGAATCACGGAATATGGTAGGCCAATAAAAATCGCATTCAAAGATCTTTGCGGCGGTCTTCCTATCGGAGAAATGTCCACCACAAGGATGTGAATGACAATGAGTGAGGATGGATGTAACTTCCGATTCGGGAACACACCTTCTCAACAATTGGTCCGGGCATCGTTTGAGCAAATATGGATCATGCCAAAAATAGTTCTTGATATGTGAGAAGAATTTGTTTCGATCATTTTTGGACCAAAAGAGTGGAATTTGCCCGGTGGTGAGATAATTGACAATATGAGCAAACCACGGCTTGGGACATTGATCGATGGCCAAAAGATGCTCATCTGGGAACAACTCATTGATCGGAATGGAGTCTAAGATGTGCTCGGACGATAGCCTAGAAAGATGATCCGCTACAACATTAGAGGAGCCTTTTTTATCCTTAAATTCAAGATTGAATTCTTGGAGAAGCAAGATCCATCGAAGTAAGCGTGGCTTGGCATCCTTCTTGGAGAACAAGTACCGCAAAGCGGCATGATCGATGAAGATAATGATTTTGGAACCAAGGAGGTAGGATCGAAATTTCTCCAAAGAAAAGACTACCGCTAGCAATTCTTTCTCGGTAGTCGTGTAATTGACTTGAGCATCATTCAAGGTTTTGCTAGCGTAGCATATGACATGAGGGAGTTTGTCAATCCGTTGACCCAAAACAGCTCCTACGGCATAATCCGAGACATCGCACATGATTTCGAACGGAAGTGAATAATCGGGTGGGTGCACAATGGGTGCGGAAGACAAGGCCTCATGAAGAGTAGTATAGACATGCATGCAAGGATCATCAAAGTTGAAAGGAACGTCTTTAGCAAGTAAGGCACAAAGAGGACGAGAAATTTTGCTAAAATCCTTGATGAAGCGATGATAGAAACCCGCATGCCCAAGAAAAGATCGGATTTGTCGAACCGATGATGGAAGAGGAAGTTTAGAGATGAGCTCAAGTTTGGCCTTATCAACTTCGATCCCCCTACTTGAAATAACATGGCCCAACACAATCCCTTCATTTACTATAAAATGACTCTTTTCCCAACTCAAGACTAGGTTTGTTTCCTCACACCTAGCTAAGACTTCGGTAAGATTCTTAAGGCAAGAGTCAAAAGATTGGCTAAAGACTGAAAAATCATCCATGAAGATCTCTAAAAAGTGTTCGATCATGTCTCCAAAGATGGCTAACATGCAATGTTGAAACGTTGCCAGTGCATTACAAAGACGAAAGGGCATACGACGGTAGGCGAAAGTACCAAAAGGACAAGTAAATGTCGTTTTCTCTTGGTCCTTAGGGTCAATAGCCACTTGGTTATATCCGGAGTAGCCATCAAGGAAACAAAATAAGCTTTGCCCGGCAAGTCTTTCCAAAATTTGGTCAATGAATGGAAGTGGAAAATGATCCTTTCTAGTGAATGAGTTCAACTTCCGGTAATCTATGCATACTCGCCATCCCGTAGTTTGGCGAGTAGCGATGCTTTCTCCCCTCTCATTCTTAATCACGGTAATGCCCGATTTCTTGGGCACTACTTGGGTTGGGCTCACCCATTTGGAGTCCGAGATAGGAAAAATGACTCCCACCTCAAGGAGTTTAAAAACCTCTTTCAACACAACTTCCCGCATGTTTGGGTTCAATCGACGTTGAAACTCTATGACACTCTTAGACTCATCTTCTAAATGTATGCGGTGCATGCATATAGATGGGTCTATCCCCTTGAGGTCGGCAATGGACCACCCAATGGCCCTCTTGTGCTTGGTGAGCACCTTAATGAGTTTTCCCTTTTGTGCAAGAGTCAAGGATGAAGAGATGATTACCGGGAGGGAGCAATTCGCCCCAAGATACTTATATTTCAAATTGGATGGCAAGGGTTTCAACTCTAAGGTTGGAGGCTTAATCAAAGATGGTGGTGCCGGTGTGAGGATATAGGTGGCAATGGCTCAAAAGAAGTTTTTCGAAAGGCCATGGCACAAGCATGTTCAAATTCATCGAGTAAATCCGAAGTGGGTAGATCCGCATCTTGCAACGCATTAAAAACCATCGGAAAATCATCGAAAGTCAACACTTCATCACGTAAGCCCGGAAAATCCTCTTCAACAATCGGCAACTCATCAAAATTCAAAACATCATCGCCACTCGATAAAGAGTCATCACAAGCATCAACAAATGATTCACAAGCATCATCCATATCAAAATTCGCAACTATCACATCATTTGCACATTCATCTACAATATCATCATCTATTAACGAATCGACCATGAAGCATTCATTCCCATGCATAGATTGTTTAGTAGCATCAAAAATATTTAATTTCAACTCTATATTCCCGAAGGTAACGGTCATGATGCCACTTCTACAATTGATGCATGCATTGGCCATAGCCAAGAAAGGTCGTCCAACTATGATGGGAATGGATTTCTTATGTCTAACACCCGGTTCCATGTCAAGTACAATGAAATCGACCGGGAAAACACAACTATCGACCTTGACTAATATATCTTCAAGAACACCCCGTGGTGTCTTGATAGATCTATCGGCCAATTGCAACGTTATTGTGGTCGGCTTGAGCTCTCCTAAGCCAAACTTACAAAATAAGGAGTATGGCATAAGATTCACACTAGCTCCTAAATCAAGAAGAGCCCCCTCAATCAATTGATCTCCTATGATGCAAGAAATGGTAGGAGTGCCGGGGTTTCTCAATTTTAGAGGTAGATCGAGTTGAAGAATAGAGCTAACTTGTTCAGTTAGGAAGAGCTTTTTGGAGACGTGAGATTTGGATTGCCTCTTGTGGGTACACAAGTCTTTCAAAAATTTGGCATAAGAAGGCACTTGCTTGATGGCATCTAACAAGGGAAGGTTGATGTGGACCTTCTTGAAAAGTTCTAGCATCTCCTCATACTTGCCACTCTTTCAAGGTTGGGATGTGGCTTGAGGATCAACTAGTGCTTGAGGGTATGGAGCCTTAGGAATGTATGCTTTGGTTGGTAAAGGATCGAGTAAAATAGGCTCAGTTTCCTTGAAAGACGGCAATGGTCTTGAAGAATAATGAGAGGTATGAGGAGGTGATGCTTGAGAGTCTTTCATTGAAGTAGACAAATGGGGTTCATGCTCTTGCTCTAATGTGGTGTCTTTGGACATCTCAACATTAGGAAAAATCTTTCCACTTCGGAGGGTAGTGACCGCTTGCAATTCCTCGTGAGTGGAATCGACAAAATATTGGCATTTAGGGTTTGCTATGGGTTGACTAGGAAGTCTACCCTTCTCCCTTCGTGCCATAGTGTTGGTCAATTGGCCTATTTGCACTTCCAACTTTGCAATGGATTGGGAATGAGAATGCAAAAGTTGGGTACTTGACTCAAAAGAATTACTCAATACAAGGGTCACGTTTCGGAGCTTGAGGAGCTTGATGGGCTTGATAGGGAGCTTGGTATGGGGAAGGCCTAGGTGGCCTTTGATTCCAATTTGGCGGATGAGATGATTGAGGATAACTTGAAACTTGAGGTGGATATGCATGAGGAGCTTGAGGTGGGCGGTATGTGATTTGATTTTGTGGAGGTTGTTTAGAAGGATATGGCGCTTGATACCTAGGAGGATAGCTTGGGGCTTGATTGCCCGCAATCGGAGGCCTAGAATTGTATGCATTTGGAGGTTGTTGGCCGGGATTTCTCCATGAAAAATTTGGATGATCCCTAAGACCGGGATTGTACGTATTTGAGTACGGGTCATAGGTAGGCTTCGATTGATTGAAAACCACATTGATATGCTATTACACGAGCTCCGGATAATCACATGCCAAATGGCATTCGGTAACTAGGTGACCGGGAGTCGAACATAGGAAGCAAAGTTCTCCCAATGATGGAGAATTAGGTGGATAACTCGATGAAGAAGGAGGAGTAGGGATTTGATTCAAAGAATGAGCAAGTACTTGATCAAATTTTCTACTTAGAGTATCAATTTGTTGTGCAACACGGGTGGCTTCGGATAACTCTAATACTCCTCTAGAATTGGATTGTCCCTTAGGGCTTGAAGTATCCCTAACATTCCTTGAAGTGAAGGCATGATTTTGGGAATTAATGGCAAGCTTTCCAAATAAAACCCATGAGTCATCGTATGGATTTGTCATGAACACCCCACCACAAGCGGTGTCTACGTCTTGTTGATGACGTATTCTACGGCCATTGTAAAAATAATCAACAAGAGATCACTTTGGAATTTGATGGTGTGGGCATTTCCTAAGAAGCTCTTTAAATCTATCCCAAGCATCATGAAAAGGTTCAGCATCTTCTTGACGAAAGGTCGCTATTTGGGTCCTCATTTCATGAGTCTTTGCGATAGGGAAGAATTTTTCTAGAAAAGCACTTTGTAATTGGTCCCATGTGGTGATCGTTTGGGGCTCAAGGGATCCTAACAAATGCTTGGCTTTGCCCTTCAAGGTAAATGGAAGCAATTTCAATCTCATTGCATCCTCGGTAAAGTTTGGAATTTTGACCGTGGAACTCTTTTCAAGAAAATATTTTAGGTGATAGTAAGGGTCCTCATTACTCAAGCCGTGAAAGTTTGGAAGGAATTGAAGGAATTGATGCTTAAACTCGTAGTGTGCGGCTTGAACAACGGGTTGTTGTATGCCCGATGTAGGTGCAAATGTAGTAGGGACATAATAATCCCTCATACTCCTATGGTCCGAGATGGGATTGGCATTGGGATTGAGGTTCGGGTTGGGATTATCCATGGCTTGCGAAGGTGGTGATTCATTATGCAAGAAAACGTTTGAAGATTTCCTAGAATCTAAGAATGCTTGCAATGTAATATCCAGATTTGAATCCTCATGCACACTCATTCACACATATGGGAATTTGGACCATACAAGGTAAGAGATACATTACAGTGGGCTGGTCCAAGAACCTTGTATCTTCGCCCGTAGATGAGTCGCTTCGCCGCTCGGAAGCTTCACCTACAAACACAAAAAGATATACAATATAAGCAACGTTCTATTTTTGGTATTTTGTAATAAAAGAAAGTAAAGCAACCTAATTGAAGGAAGAAATTTATCCAGTAAGAAATTCAAATCATCAAGTCCCCGGCAACGGTGCCAAAATCTTGACGCGCCCAAACCACTCGTCGTAAAAGTGACTAGGGCGTCGAGATTACAATATTTATCGAATCCTAACTAACTACTACGTAGTTAGTGGGAGTCTGGGTCGATCCACAGGGAAATGAGAATTGATTAACACACTCGATAGATAACTCCCAACAAATAGCTAAAATAATTTGGGTTTTGGATTAATGACGATTAAAGTAATTAACTAAGCAAAGGGAAATAAAACTAATATAGAGAAGCCTTGGGACTTCCATTTCATTGTAGGTTATAGTGTAGCCTCCTAAGGAATTAATGTGTATGATCCAATTGGGATGATCGAAATCTAGAAGTCGACAAGCGGGTGGTTAGCCTCACTTATCGCTCAATGGAAGTTGGCTTAGAATCATCCGTAGGAAAGAATCACATTCACAAAGTCGACGAATGAGTGATTAACTTCTATCGTCCCTAACGAACCTTCGATTAAGAACGATTCGTCGCAAGAAAAAAGTATTGTATGGAATCGGGCATTGGTTTGAAATGGTTCTAGCACCTCGAATCCAACGCAATGAAGGGATAGAATGGACTCTCTAGTTAGAGGGATAGGGATGGTTCTAGCATCCCTAACTCCAATCTAGGGTTATATATCCTCCCAATGTAATTGGATGTGGTTCTAGCACATCCAACTCATTGGGGCATAACAACAAACACCCATCATGCACAAGTTCTAACTCATACCAATAAAGGGCATTCATCCATTCAACAATAAGATCTCATTACAAAAGATAGAGAAATTATGCTCAAACCATACAATAGATCATCCCCAAAGATTACACATCAAAAATCCCTAAGAAAACTACAAAAGAATCCTACAACTACATGGAAATCCCAAGAGAAAGGAAGTTAGCCACTCATCTTGGATGGATCCATGGATGGAGGTTGATGAAGCTCTTCTCCCATGGATTTCCTCTAAAGATTCCTCCTCTCAATTGGGTAAAAAGGAACTAAAAGAAGAAAAGCTGGAGAAAGGTCTAAGAGAAGCTCCCTAAAATCCCCCAAAAGGGGTCTATTTACAGTAAACAAGCCTCGCCCACTCGGATTAGATCTGGACCATTGATTTTGCTCGGCTGGCACAAAAGGATCGATCCTTATAGGGTAGAGGATCGATCTTCCTCTTCCGTGTGATCGCTGGTCCCGTGGAAGATCGATCCTCCTATAGGCGAGGATCGATATTTGTTCTTGAGTTCTGGCTGCGCCCCGATGAAGATCGATCCTTTAGTAGACGAGGATCGATCCTCTAGAATGTCGTGCTCTGTCATCTCTTTCGCCCGTGAAGATCGATCCTTCACTTGGGAAAGATCGATCCTTCCAATACTTGCGCTCTGTCACTGAAAAATGCGCATAAGGGATCGATCTTTCCATGATGGAGGATCGATCCTTGTTGTTCCGACTGGATTTCTTCTTAATGTCTTTAAAGGATTGATCATTTTCAATAAAGGATCGATCTTCTTCATACTAAATTGGCCCGAATGAGTTCGTTTTAGCTCGGAACTTGATCTAATCCTCATTGAGGGCTCTTGTACCTGTGATGGGGTAATAATCATCAGTAAGGCCTTGCTCGGAGACTAACAAGGCCAAGTTGAAAGGGTGATTTATGCACTTTTCACGTCTTATCTGAAAGCATGAGTCCATGTGATGTTCCGGTGATTTTGGTTCCTAAGAAGGATGAGACTTGGAGGATGTGCATTGATTATCGAGCAGTCAACAATATCACGGTAAAGTATCGTCATCCTATTCCTTGCTTAGATGATATGTTAGATGAGCTGCATGGTGCTCGTGTGTTTTCTAAAATTGATTTGAAGAGTGGGTATTATCAAATCAGAATGAAAGAAGGCGATGAATGGAAAACTGCTTTTAAAAATAAAATATGCCTTATATGAGTGGCTAGTTATGCCTTTTGGGTTAACTAACGCACCAAGAACTTTTATGCGGTTAATGAATCATGTTTTGTGAACATTCATTGGCCGGTTTGTTGTTGTCTATTTTAATGATATGCTTATTTATAGCAACAACTTGGAAGATCATGTTGGGCATTTAAAATCTGTTCTAGATGTACTTAGAAAAAGAGAAGTTGTTTGCTAACTTGGAGAAATGCACTTTTTGCACCGATAAGCTTGTGTTCCTTGGTTTTGTTGTTAGTGCACAAGGTATACATGTTGATGAAGAAAAGATTCGTGCAATCCAAGAGTGGTCGAGTCCTACTAGTGTTGGTAATGTTCGAAGTTTTCATGGTCTTGCTAGTTTTTACGGGAGATTTGTGAAAGAGTTCAGTAGCATTGCCGCTCCACTTACTGAAGTCATAAAGAAAAGCGTTGGATTCAAATGGGGTGAAGAGCAAGAAAAGGCGTTTCAGTTGCTCAAGGAAAAATTGACACATGCTCCCGTACTTGCTTTACCTGATTTTACTAAAACATTTGATATTGAATATGATGCTTCAGGTTCTGGAATAGGAGCTGTTCTTATGCAAGGTGGAAGGCCAATCGCATATTTCAGTGAGAAGCTAAGTGGGGCAGCCTTAAACTATCCTACTTATGACAAGGAATTGTATGCATTGGTTCGAGCATTGGAGACATGGCAACACTACTTATGGTCTAAGGAATTCGTGATACACATTGATCATGTGTCATTAAAGCATTTGAAGGGCAACCACTGTAACGGCCCCCGCCACCCGGGGCCGCCCAGGGCCTGCGGGCTCCGTCCAGGATCCACTCGAGGGATCCACCCGACATAATATTGTCCGCTTTTTGCTCACCGTAGAAATCTGGGAAACCTTTCCAGTAGGTCACCCATCCTGAGACCGCTCCAAGGCAAGCACGGTTAACTTTGGAGTTGTCTGACGGATCACTGCCATCACGGCTTTAAAACATGTTGTGTCTTATAAGGGTTATTAATATACTTATTATCTACGTGGGGTTGCTTACCCGGTTATCTGGTTCGACCACATGTCCTCCAGGCGAACACCGACACCTAGGTACCCCGGGTCTCACAACCCAACCCCCTTAGAGGCCCAGCGTCCTCCCTGGTACAAACATGCTAACAGACCTACAACCTGCTCTGATACTATCTTGTAACGGCCTCCGCCGACCAGGGCCACCCCGGGCCTGCGGGCTCCATCTAGGATCCACCCGAGGGCCCCACCCGACACAATATTATCCGCTTTTGGCTCACCGTAGAAATCTGGGAAAACTTCCCAGTGGGTCACCCAATCCGGGACCGCTCCAGGGCAAGCACGCTTAACCTTGGAGTTTTCTGGCGGATCACTACCATCACGGCTTTAAAACGCATTGTATCTTATAAGGGTTACTAATATACTTATTATCTCCAAGGCCCTGAAGTTTTTCCAGATTTCTACGGTGAGCCAAAAGCGGACAATATTGTGTCGGGTGGGGCCCTCGGGTGGATACTGAACGGAGCCCGCAAGCCCTGGGTGGCCCCGGACGACGGGGGCCGTTACTGATGGTATCAGAGCAGGCTGTAGGTCTGTTAGCCGGTTTGTGGCAACGAGGACGCTGGGCCTCTAAGGGGGTTGGGTTGTGAGACCTGGGGTACTGGGTGTCGGTGTTCGCGTGGTGCGCCTGTGGGCGAACCAGGTAACCGGGTAAGTAGCCCCACGTAGATAAGAAGTATATTAGTAACCCTTATAAGATACAACGCTTTTTAAAGCCGTGATGGCAGTGATCTGGCAGAAAACTCCAAGGTTAAGCGTGCTTATCCTGGAGAGTCGTGGATTGGGTGACCCACTGGGAAGTTTTAGGTAATCCCATGGTGGAGGGTTAATTGGGCATTTTGGTGTAGCTAAAACACTTGACATCTTACATGATCACTTTTATTGGCCACACATGAAACGTGATGTTGAGAGAATTTCTGGTAGATGCATCACTTGTAAGCATGCCCAATCAAGAGTGCAGTTTGTACACTCCTTTGCCAATACCTAGTGAGCCTTGGATTGACATTTCGATGGATTTTGTCTTAGGTTTACCCAAGTCAAAACGTGGTAGGGATTCAATATTTGTGGTTGTGGATATGTTTTCTAAGATGACACATTTTATCCCATGTCACAAAACTGATGATGCTTCGAATATAGCTGAATTGTTCTTTCATGAGATTGTGAGATTGCATGGTATGCCTAGAACAATCATTTCAGATCGGGATTCTAAGTTCTTGAGTTACTTTTGGAAGACCTTGTGAGGAAAGTTAGGGGACTAAGTTATTTTCTACTGCATGTCACCCCCAAACTGATGGTCAAACTGAAGTTGTCAATAGAACTTTATCTACATTGTTGCGGGCTATAATTCAGAAGAACATCAAAAATTGGGAGAATTGTTTACCACACATTGAGTTTGCATATAATCGTGTTGTTCATTCTGCTACTCAGTTTTCACCCTTTGAAATTGTGTATGGTTTCAATCCATTAACTCATTTGCCAATTTTTGAGCATATTAACTTAGATGGGAAACACAAAGAGGAATTTGTTTGGCAGATCCATGAGAAAGCACGACTCAACATTGAGCGAAGGACGGAGCAATATGCGAAGAAATCCAACAAAGGGAGAAAGAAGCTGGTTTTTGAACCTGGGGATTGGGTTTGGTTGCACTTGAGAAAAGAAAGGTTTCCCGAACTGAGGCACTCCAAACTCCTTCCACGCGGGGATGGTCCATTTCAAGTTTTTGAGCGCATCAATGACAATGCATACAAGCTGGATTTACCCGGTGAGTATAATGTTAGCTCTACCTTTAATGTTTCTGATCTATCTCCTTTTGATGTAGGCGATGATTTGAGGACAAATCCTTTTCAAGAGGAGGGGAATGATGGGACCATGGTTAGGACTAACAAAGAGAGTCAAGAACCACTTCAGATGCCAATAGGACCAGTCACAAGAGCTTGGGCTAAGAGGTTCAAAGCAGCACTTGGTGGATTAATTCAAGAGGTTTAGATTGGAGAAGAATGCATGTTCAAAACTAATGGAGAACCAAGGTGGGTTCACATCATCAAGGCCTCACGAATTAGGTTGCATCAGCTGGGTGTGGCATTTAATGTTTCAAGTCAAGAGAGTTGGAGTTTTAAATCAAGGTAGTTGGAAGTGGTTGACTTGGGAACTCAGCTTATTAACTAGTTGTGCTCTACATTGATTGTTCAAGTCTTGGAATTGTAGAGAGTCATAAATTCGGATTTAATAGGATTATGACTTTTTCAATGTATTGGCATATATATGGGCATGATCTATGTAATGGAACAACATATTTTGATTGATAAAATGTGAGAGAATTTCTTTTTGGTTCTTCGTAGAACTATCGAACTTATTAGGATTTCCTGTGGCGTTCATCTAAACTTATCAAACGGATTTCCATCCCCGTTTGTTGCGTCCTCACCTCATACCAAGGTTCTGGCTTGATTATAAGCAACGGGTCACGGTTTCCACCCAAACCTGATTGTAGAACGATCCTAAAAGCCCATCTTGCTACAGGTTTCGTCAGAGCTTGGTGAGGTTCGTATCAGATGGGTTGTGCTAAGATCATTAAGAATAAAATAAAGTAAGGTAATTGTAGAATCGAAGACAACCTATGCCAAGAAAGATAGGTTATGTCGTTGGGAGCATTAACTTTGTTTTAGGGATTCATGTGAGCTTGTAACCATATGATCTATAAAGTTGAGAGAAGGGAACAAGATCATAACTAGAGAATACTAATAATAAAAACAGGATGGATTGAGTAATTCGTAAGTCACTTATCCATTGATCCGAATTGATCATCTTTTATTTCTTTTCTTCATTAGTTTACATAACTCTATCTTATCATTGATTCTTTTACTTAGGTTTAGGGTTTAGAGAATTGATTTCAATCATTCCTTGTAAATTCCTTGTGGTTCGACTCTTGACTTCACTGCTATTTCTACCTAATAGTGTAGTGATTGAATAAGGATTATAATTTTAAGGCTAAATTACGCTTTTGGTACCTGTAAAATTTTGAATATACCACTTTAGTAACTCTAGTTTTATAATTACGTTTTCAATACCTATATTTATTGAAAATAACACATTTAATACCTACCATTAGACGCCGTTCTCCAGACTTGATGGCAAACCGCTCATGTGATATCACGTGAGCGGTTTTGATCCCTTTCCCGCGTCATGAAAGCATTTTTATCCCATTCCCTCCTCTACTTAACTGTCACATTTGGGGGCTAGGGTTTGAACTACCAGAGCTGCTGGCCACCACCAAATCCAATGATCTCTCGTCGGATCTCGCCGGATTCTCACCGCCAATCAAGAAGGCCATTATCCAGGTACAGATTATGACCTCTATTATGGACTGTTGCCCTCGATAGAGTTTGATCTACTTCTTAGGGTTTGGTCCTTTGGGTCTTGCAGCTGTCTGATAGGATTTGAAAAGTGTCATGGCTTAACAAGTCTACTCAAAATTACAAATTTGTAATCAAACTACTATTTAACTACTTTAGAGGTAGTGAGCAGTGAGTCCGAGTCGAATTCACAGGGAATGTGTAGGAAAATAATTAAACTACTAAACTCAATCTAAGTATTCCTACCACTAAGTTGATAAAAGATTCAGAATTGGAATTGAACTAACTTTATACTAAATGATTGATAAATGTAAGAAAAGGTACCAGGAAATTCTTAATCAATAATTAGGATTCTATCATGTCTTGCTAAGATCAGGGCACATTAATCACGCTGAATGGCTTTCCTAATAGTTGATAAGTGAATGGCTAGTTCTCCTTATCACTCAACAAGTTCTGGCTAGGATTCCTGTTGATCCTAACCTTGTTTTGATGATGCCAATATACATTAAATGATAAAATATATGTTTAGCATTTATTACCTCTTTAATTGGAAATCTTAAATTCAATATTTAAGTTATTTTTGTATTGACGGTCGATGCAAGGATCGACCGTGGGAATGTGGCGGTCGATCCATGGATCGATCGTGGTAAATGTTTAATACTTGGCTATATGCGTATTGGCTCACGATCGATCGGTGCATCGACCGTGGGAAGTGTTTTTCTTCACAGAGCCCGACGGACGATGCGACGGTCGATGTGGCGGTCGACCGTGGCGCATTAATGAAGAATGTGAAGAAGCGACGGTCGATCGGTGCATCGACCCTGGGAAGCATTTTTCTTCACAGAGGCTGACGGACGATGCGACGGCCGATGCGGCGGTCGACCGTGGCGCATATATGAAGAAAAGTCAAGGAGCGACGGTCGATCCGAGCATCGACCCTGGGAAGCGACCTTCTCAACAGAGGCTCATGGACGATGTGACGGTCGATGTCACGGTCGACCGTGAGAGTGACGGACGATGCGTGGATCGACCGTCGAGCAAAAGGCTGAGTTTTTTATACGTGACGGACGATGCATGGATCGACCGCCAGAAGCGCGCAGAGTAAAAAACTAGCCGTTGGAGAGTTGCAGAGAGCCGTTGGGGCTCCTTGTTGAGCTGGTTGAAGCCCATCTATAAGTAGTTCCTTCATGTAAACTTGCAAGAACTTTTATCATTATTATTGTGATCATTTGAGCAAGTTCTAGGAAAGATTTCTACTTATTCTCTTTGAGCTAAAACCTTTGTACACCTTTTTCAAGTGTGAAGAAGTATTTTGAAAGTTGTTCAAACAGCAAGTGGCTGTGATTGTAAGGTCACCAAGCACCAGGAAGCTTGAAAGAAAAGCTTGTAAGGGATTTGCAAATAGTGGAACCTCAAGGAGAGCCTTGAGAGAAGTGGACGTAGATCAAGAGTTGGGTCGAACCACTATAAATCGGTGTCATCTCTCTAACTCTCTTTACTGTATTCTTGCATGCCTCCTGGCTTTATTTTCATCTCATCTACAAGCATTTAAAGTGTTGTTTCTCTACTATCTGATTTTTCCATTAAACTAGATTTTCGAAAAGAGTCCAATTCACCCCCCTCTTGGACCTTTCAATTCCTTGTTGGCAAGAACAATTACCTAAATGTCAGTGACCGAATGATTAGTTATGTTCACTGCTAATGAACCCTCTGATTAGGATGAATTCATCGCAAATAGTAGTACTGATATGGATTTAGGTGTAAGATCAAGATGGGTTTAGCATCTTGATGGCCAAAACTACAAAGATAGGATATATGGAGGATTAGGGATAGAACGTAGTGGGACTAGCACTACTATAGTGGTTCTAGCACTATACAATCTCTAATCACGAAGAAGATTTCATCTGAGATATCATGGGACTAGCATGGTCCTCTTATTTAGATGAATCCAATCCAATTTCAAGCCCTAGCATACAAAATCTAAACCCTAAACATATGCTTAATGGCACATGGAGATGAGGAAGAAGAAGAAAATGAGGTAGAGGATGAGCTTGCATTTGAAGAACTTTTTGATGCTTATCATGCTTTAGCTAATGATTTCAAAGTCCTTAAAAAGAAATACTATGCTACTTGTAAGGACTTGAAGAAAGTAGAAGAAGAAAAAGTAGATGCCATGCATAGGATTGGAACTTTAGAAAAAGAAAACAAATGCATGTTAGAGAACAAGTCTAGTGACACAAATGACACACTTAAGGATGAACTCAAGGACACTCAATATGAACTCACCATATAGAAAAACACAAACTATGATATGCAAAGGGAACTTATCTTCTTGAGGAAATCCAAGAGAGATCTCACTCTAGAGGTAAATGACCTAAAAATTACTATAGCTAAATTTGTGAAGAGTAGAGATAAGCTAGATGAGATCCTTGATAGCCAAAGGAACTCCTTAAACAAGGAATGAATTGGCTACAACCCTAGGAAGGTGAACAAATAAAAGAAGACTAACTTTGTTAAAGCTTCTTCTCATCCTCCTAAGGTAACACAAGCACCTACATGCCATTATTGTTGCAAAGTAGGTCACATTGCACCTAGCTGCTATTTAATGAGGAATGCTAATGCTAAAATCTGGGCACTTAGACATTCATCTTCTTCTCTTATGCAAAGTACTAATACAAATGGACCCAAAAAGATTTGGGTACCAAAAACCAAGGTTTGATCTCCTATTTGTAGGATTGCATGAGATCCAAGATCAAGACCAACACAAAGGCTAAAAGATGGTACCTTGATAGTGGATGCTCAAGACATATGACGGGTGAAAGGAGCATGTTCTCAACCCTTCAATCTAAAGATGGAGGAATGGTGACTTTTGGAGATAATGGAAAAGGAAAAATTATTGGCATTGGCAATATTGGTAAAACCTCTTTCATTATTATTGAAAATGTTCTCTTAGTTGAAAGTTTGAAACATAACTTGCTTAGCATTAGTCAATTATGTGATAGAGGTAACAAAGTTATTTTTGAAGATTCAAAATGTTATGTTAAGAATGCTCTTAGTGATAAAATCTTGCTAGTAGGTCATCGTGATGGTAATGTATACACTTTTTATCTTAATGATCTTGTTTGCCATGATGATCTATGTCTTAGTGCTTTAAATGATAATTCGTGGTTGTGGCATAGAAGACTTGGACATGCTCACATGGATTTAATTTCCAAACTCTCTCGAAAAGACCTTGTTCTTGGACTTCCCAAGATCAAATTTGAGAAAGATAAGATTTGTGATGCATGTCAAAGAGGAAAACAAGTAAAATCCTCTTTCAAGTCTAAAGATATAGCTTTCACCACAAGAGCACTAGAACTCATTCATATGGACCTACTAAACCAACTAGCTTAGGTGGTAGCTCATATGGATTTGTTTTAGTAGATGACTATACTAGATACACTTGGGTGATTTTCCTTGCACACAAAGATGAAGTCTTTGAGGAATTCACCAACTTTTGTAGAAGAGTCCAAAATGAGAAAGGTATTCTCATTACATGCATTAGAAGTGATAATGGAGGAGAATTCAAGAATTCTCATCTAGAAAAGTTTTGTAATGACAACGGGATTTCCCATAACTTCTCTTCACCTAGAACCCCTCAACAAAATGGTGTTGTTGAAAGGAAAAATAGAACCCTATAAGACATGGCTAGAACCTTATTATGTGAAAATAATCTTCCTAAGTATTTTTGGGCCGAAGCAATTAATACTTATTGCCATGTGATAAATAGAGTAACCTTGAGACCCATTTTGAAGAAAACCCCTTATGAGCTTTGAAAAGGAAGAATTTCAAATATTGGGTACTTTAGAGCCTTTGGTTGCAAATGTTTTATCTTGAACAATGGCAAGGATAGTCTTGGAAAATTTGATGCTAGATCCGATGAAGGAGTCTTTCTTGGATATTCGGGAAGAAGCAAAAGCTATAGAATCTTCAATAAAAGAACATTAGTGGTTGAAGAATCAATGCATGTTATATTTGATGAAATGATTTTAATTCCTAGTAGAATTGATAATGGTAAAGATGAGGAAATCCCAAATGACAAATCAAAAGACTTATTGGATGAAACCCAAAATGATGTTGAAGAATTGAATGTTAGATTTGAGGAATCCCTTGAGATTATACCTAGTGATCAACATCGTGAGTTGCCAAAAGATTAGAAGTATGTATCTTCGCACCCAAAGGATTTGATAATTGGTGAACCATCAAGAGGAATTCAAACTAGATCTTCATTAAATACATGTGCAAATTTAGCCTTCCTATCTCAAATTGAGCCTAAAACGATAGAGGAAGCACTAGAGGATGATCATTGGATCCTAGCAATGCAAGAAGAGTTGAATCAATTTGAAAGAAATGAAGTTTGGAATTTGGTACCTAGACCTCATGATCATCCCGTTATAGGTACTAAATGGGTTTTTAGAAACAAAATGGATGAATCGGGAACAACTACAAGGAATAAAGCTAGACTAGTTGCAAAAGGTTTCAATTAACAAGAAGGAATTGATTTTGATGAGACTTTTGCACCGGTAGCTAGACTTGAGGCAATAAGACTACTTCTAGCTTTTCCATCTTACAAAGATTTCAAATTATATCAAATGGATGTTAAGAGTGCCTTCTTGAATGGTTTACTAAAAGAAGAAGTCTATGTTGAACAACCCCCCGATTTTGAAGACTATAAATTGAGAGATCATGTATTCAAACTCACTAAAGCCTTATATGGATTAAAACAAGCTCCTAGAGCTTGGTATGAAAGGCTTAGCAAATTCTTGATGGATAATGATTTTTGTAGAGGAAAAATTGATACTACATTGTTTACCAAATCAAAAGGCAAAGATTTGCTCTTGGTTCAAATTTATGTTGATGACATTATTTTTGGTTCTACAAATGATAAACTATGTGAAGAATTTGCCACATGCATGCAAAGTGAGTTTGAGATGAGTTTAATGGGTGAACTCAATTATTTTCTTGGTTTACAAATCATGCAAACTCGAGCAGGGATCTTTATTAATCAAGCTAAATACACTAGAGACATACTCAAGAAATATGATTTTGTAGAATCCAAAATTTATAGAACCCCCATGTGTACAACACTAAAATTAGACAAGGATGAAGATGGGAAACCCGTTGAACAAACACTTTATAGAGGGATGATTGGTTCTTTACTCTATTTGACCGCTAGTAGACCGGACATCATGTTTAGTGTTTTCCTTTATGCTAGATATCAATCTTGTCCTAAGAAATCTCATTTGGTTGCGGTCAAGAGGATCTTTAGATATCTAATAGGAACCCAAAATTATGGTTTGTGGTATCCTAGAAGATCATCTTTTGATCTAATTGGCTACTCTGATGCGGATTTTGCCGGATGTAGACTTGATAGAAAAAACACAAGTGTTACATGTCAATTTCTTGGTCATTCACTTGTTTCTTGGTTCTCCAAGAAGCAAAATTCAGTTGGTTTATCCATCGTCGAAGCGGAATACTTTGCGGCGGGTAGTTGTTGTGCACAATTGCTTTGGATGAAAATACAATTGGAAGATTACAACATACATGTAGGCAAAATGCCCATTAGATGTGACAACACTAGTGCCATAAACTTATCTAAAAATCCCATCCTGCATTCTAGAACAAAGCACATAGAAATTAGACATCATTTCCTTCGTGATCATGCACAAAAAGGAGATATTGCACTTGAGTTTGTTAGCACCGAACATCAAATTGCAGATATTCTAACCAAACCTTTGAGTGAAGACAGAATTCTCTATCTACTAAGGGAGCTTGGGATGTCCAATGGATGTCCAAAATAAAGGAGTTAAAAGGAAAAGGTATGGTCACCTCTTTAACTGCTTTTCATACCATATTCAACTTGAATGCTAAATTTTTGTAAATTAAGTTAATATCATGATTAATGAGTGATTTTTGTCTCATAATTTTTAGTTACACGTGCATGCAAAGATTTGTGATGTTTTGATTTAAAAATGATTTTAAATTGAATTTCAAAAATCACTTTTTGGAACTGACGGTCGATCCAGACTTCTTGACGGTCGACCGTGCGTACATTCACACTTTACGGTCGACCGCCAACTTCCTCGGATCGACCGTGGGATTTCATTTTTAAACCCATTGTGTTCCACGGTCGACCGCCAACTCTTTGGATCGACCGTGGGCGTGCGTGACGGTCGACCGCCAACTTCGTTGGATCGACCGTGCGATTCCTTTCTACACAAAACGCTCGCGACGGTCGACCGCCAATTTCTTACGGTCGACCGCCACGGACCGTGTGACAACTTACGTAGGGGATTTTTCGTCTTTTCCTCTCCAATCTCCCCTTATAACTCCCGATCAACCCTTCATTACTCACTGGTTCGACCGTGCTTCTCCTCCTCTCTCTCAAGCCGATCTCCTCTTCCCCACTCAAAACCCTAACTAGCTGGAGATTCCTCGTACCAAGAATGTTGGTCCTCCTTCACCTGAGGAACCAAGTCCAGCTGGGAAACGGAAAAAGCCAGCAGCAAAGAAGCCACCCGGGTCAAAGAAAGCTAAAGGAGCTCAAGGTGGTTCTTCATCAAATCCTCAACCTACCCCTTCCTACGACGACTACTTCTTCCTAGATATGGAGAGGTATAAAACCTGGCCTGACTTTAAGGATAAATTCGTTGTCTCGGGTAGAGCTTTACAACTGCCTGTAGGGAAGGAACGTGTAGTTGAACAATTTTTTACTGATATGGGTTGGAAGAAATTCCTAGAAATGCCTCAGTACATATATCCCGAAATGGTTAGGTACTTTTATTGCAATATGATTGAGGATATAGATGATGAAGGTTATGTAGCTATTACTAGCTATGTCTAGGGTAGTGAATTCAAAATTATCATAGAATGGTTGAATGAGTTACTAAATGCACCTAATCAAGGAGAGTGCATTTACTTCACTTCTTATGAGGATTTCAATAGAGCTGATAAGGACAAACAAGGTAGGAAGGCAATCCTTAAAGCCCTACTTGTTGAAAAAAATCCTATAGAGCTGAATAGCCTACATCAAAAATTTAGGGAGCTTGCTCACTTCCTAGAAACAAACCTATTTCCTAAGCTTGGGCATCATGATCATTTAAAACCCATCCATGCCTATGTTCTTTCTTGCATAGTTAGAAAGAAGCCTATTAACCTAGGTTATCTCCTTATCAAGGAGATGCTTAATCTAAACGCTAGGCAATCACTTCCTTTTGGGGGGCTTCTAACAACAATTTTCCAAGCCCTAAACCTAGCCGATGATGAATGGAAACCTCTTTCTCAACCATTCAACAAGTCCACCTACAAGAGGATGAAGGCCGCCAAACGAGCTCTTGGCCTCAGTTGGCCTGATGTCAGTGGAGATGAAGATGATGAGCCCCAAGAAGAACATGATGAAGAAAATGTAGGGGGAGAGCCTTTACTTGAAGGACATCAAGGAGAAGCCTCTAGTAGCCAAGTTCGTCACAACACGGCACAAAGGCTTGATGATCTCGAAGCTAGATTGGGAAGAATGGAACTAAGTCTGGGAGACATCAAGACTTCCCAAGCAATGATCACCGGAGATCAAGCCAAGATGTCTCAGCAACTTGATGAGATTTTCGCCTACATCAAGAATGAATTCCCACCTGGCACTCCTTCAGCTGATTGATCCTAATTCCCCATCCTCCTTACTTCTTTTTGATAATGCCAAAGGGGGAGAAAAGTGTGATGAATGTGAACAATAGCCCTACATTTCTACATTTCAGATCTTTACTTTTGTATTTTGGAAAACCTTGTTTTTGAAATGAAAGTCTTGTAATTTCAAGTTTTTCAACTGATTTTGTTGTATGAAATGTTGGAATGTTTTGAATGAAATAGAGATGTGTTTGGATATTGCTATGATGTATTAATACAATGTTATAATTCAATATGAAATCACTTCATGAAAGCTGAAATGTTGTTATTGAAAAGAAGTGAACATGCCAAAATCCAAACCATTATGTCAACATATCTTGAATGGAACTTTAATATCATTTTAAAGATATATGACTTATGTGCATCTTGAAAATTAATTTTAGAACACATTTTTTTGGAAGAAAAGGATGCATTGGATAAGGGGGAGTCAAAATATTTTATCATCACATTTTAAAGGATTGTCATCATCAAAAAGGGGGAGATTGTTGATCCTAACCTTGTTTTGATGATGCCAATATACATTAAATGATAAAATATATGTTTAACATTTATTAACCCTTTAATTGGAAATCTTAAATTCAATATTTAAGATATTTTTGTAGAGACGGTCGATGCAAGGATCGACCGTGGTAAATGTTTAGTACTTGGCTATATGCGTATTGGCTCACGGTTGATCGGTGCATCGACCGTGGGAAGTGTTTTTCTTCACAGAGCCCGACGGACAATGCGACGGTCGATGCGGCGGTCGACCGTGGCGCATTAATGAAGAATGTGAAGAAGCGACGGTCGATCGGTGCATCGACCCTGGAAAGCATTTTTCTTCACAGAGGCTGACGGACGATTCGACGGTCGATGCGGCGGTCGACCATGTCGCATATATGAAGAAAAGTCAAGGAGCGACGGTCGATCCGAGCATCGACCCTGGGAAGCGACCTTCTCAATAGAGGCTCACGGACGATGTGACGGTCGATGTCACGGTCGACCGTGAGAGTGACGGACGATGCGTGGATCGACCGTCGAGCAAAAGGCTGAGTTTTTTATACGTGACGGACGATGCATGGATCGATCGCCAACAACGCGCAGAGTAAAAAACTAGTCGTTGGAGAGTTGCAGAGAGCCGTTGTGGCTCCTTGTTGAGCTGGTTGAAGCCCATCTATAAGTAGTTCCTTCATGTAAACTTGCAAGAACTTTTATCATTATTATTGAGATCATTTGAGCAAGTTCTAGGAAAGATATCTACTTATTCTCTTTGAGCTAAAACCTTTGTAAACCTTCTTCAAGTGTGAAGAAGTATTTTGAGAGTTGTTCAAACAGCAAGTGGCTGTGATTGTAAGGTCACCAAGCACCAGGAAGCTTGGAGGAAAAGCTTGTAAGGGATTTGCAAGTAGTGGAACCTCAAGGAGAGCATTGAGAGAAGTGGACGTAGACCAAGAGTTGGGTCGAACCACTATAAATCGGTGTCATCTCTCTAACTCTCTTTACTGTATTCTTGCATGCCTCCATGCTTTATTTTCATCTCATCTACAAGCATTTAAAGTGTTGTTTCTCTACTATCTGATTTTTCCATTAAACTAGATTTTCGAAAAGAGTCCAATTCACCCCCCTCTTGGACCTTCAATTCCTTGTTGGCAAGAACAATTACCTAAATGTTAGTGACCGTATGATTAGTTATGTTCACTGTTAATGAACCCTCTGATTAGGATCTCTGATTAGGATGAATTCATCGCAAATAGTAGTACTGATATGGATTTAGATGTAAGATCAAGATGGGTTTAGCATCTTGATGGCCAAAACTACAAAGATAGGATATATGGAGGATTAGGGATAGAACGTAGTGGGACTAGCACTACTATAGCGGTTCTAGCACTATACAATCTCTAATCACGAAGAAGATTTCATCTGAGATATCATGGGACTAGCATGGTCCTCTTATTTATATGAATCCAATTCAAGCCCTAGCATGCACAAGCTCTAGAATCGAATGCAAACGAGAACAATCCACACATCCAGCAGGGAAATCAATACTGAAATATGAAATAAATAAAGATCAATCCATAAAAGCCAATCCATGATGTATACAAGCCCTAAATCTAAGAAATCCATATTAGAAACCCTAGTTACATCATAAGAATCCCATGGTAAAAAGTTTAGCTACTCATCTTTAGGGCTTGATCCATAGATGAAGGTTGACGAAGCTCTTCCACCATGGATTTCCTCCCAAAGATCTAAGCTAATTTATGTAAAAGAAGGAAGAAAAAGGACCAAGAAGGCTCAGCCAAATGGCCAAGGACGAGCCCCAGCCGGCCCCTCAAAAACCCTAAAAAATGCCTATTTATAGCCTAGGTATCACCCTTAACTCGGATTAGATCTAGTCCTTTGTTTTTCTTCACTACGAAGGTAGGATCGATCCTTCCGTGGGTGTAGGATCGATCCGTTGCATCAAAATCTTCAATTTCTGGCTACGCCTGAGTAAGATCGATCCTTCCATGGGTGTAGGATCGATCCTGCTCTGTAGGGTGGATAGTAGGATCGATTCTACTGTGATCATCTGAAAAGTATGTGTTCTGTCAAGCTGCTGCATAGAAGGATCGATCCTTCAATGAGAGAAGGATCGATCCTTCAATGAGAGAAGGATCGATCTTTCGTTCCTGAGTATTTCTTGTTTTGCCATCCAGACTGCACCATTGGTACTAAAAATGTCATAACTTCTTCTAGAAAACTCGGAATCATGAACCGTAAATTTCTCCCGAAACTAGACTTCAAGAGCTTTCCAACCATATATGATACATCATCTGATTCTTCCTGAGTAAGTACAGTTTAATCTTCAAATCTAATCCATCTTCATTCCTTTGCTCCTAGCATGTTCTTTATTTGTTCGTTTTAGCACCAAACATGATCTAATCTTCATTGAAGGCTCTTATATCTGAAATACATCATAGACTATCAAAATAGCATTGCTCGAAGATTAACAAGATCTCGTTAAAAGGGTGATTTGTGCACTTTTCACGTCTTATCACTGTCCATGAGCATTAGCTGGAGACTGATGATGTCCAGGAGGTCACAATCAAGCATTAGCCCACGGCTCAGTGCTGTATCTGGCTTAAACACTAGGGGAGATGACAACTACTATGAATGTGGGTCGAGGGTGAGATTAAGGACTTCGCGGGCAGAAAGGAACCCCGGTAGAAGGTTCTTATGCTTTGCAACCCATCGGATAGGGTTAATAAAATCCCCATTCTATTTTAGCAAATTTTTCTTTATTTGTTTTATGGATTCATGGATTGCTCTGTTTTTTTCATCTTACAGGACAATGGTGGTTATAACTAGTGGGAGTGGTATGATGAATTGCTGGAGTCTGAAATAGAAGCACTGAAGAAGATGATTGATGAGAAAGATGGGATGGTGGCTACGCTACAGCTACAAAACCAACAATTAAAGGACAAACCCAAGACCTATATGTTTACCTTGTTGATGTCCTGGACAATTGGAATTATTGTATTCTATTGTTGTCTTGGCATGTAATGGTCAGTATCATCAATTTGGTTTGGGTTCTAAGTGTGTATGTATGTTACAAAATATCACAATTTAGCTTCAATTGTAGCAGTTAAATACACTGATAAATGCAACTGTTACAACCTGCAATTTACAATCTGGAACAGTTACAACTTTGTATCTTTGTATCAATTGTATGTCAGCTTTGTATCAATGGGATCAATTGCGTCAATTGTATCAACTCTGTATCACTGAGATTGTAATCCCTTGCCATTAATTGTAAGCTTGTATCACTATCAATTGTGTCAACTTTGTATCTCTGAGAATATTACATTAACTGAGAACTTATATTCATAAAGCTCTAATAAAGCTTTCAAACACATTGTTACAAAGGTTATATAAGCTCAAGTGTATCAGTCTAAAATTGTTCCAAAACAAACACAATAGTCAAAAACACAGCAAAAGCTGTCAAAAAACATAGTCAATTGTTTGTTGCATAAATTATATGATCCAAAATCCAAGTTCCTCATATTTGACCACCACCATTGTTCCCCTGTTGATCTTGTTGGTAGCTTGGCTTCCCCATCATCCATATAACCTTCCCAGCCATATTTGACATCACTTGATGGGGAACTGGCCTTGACAGTTGGTTTCTTGATTGTTGGCTGCTCCCTCCTTGACTTGATTGAGAGCCATAGAGTTGGCTTCGCTGAGGCTCAGAAATAACCTACAAACACAGAATGGATCATAAGCCAGCTTACCATTATCAGTTAAATGAAAAACTCGAATGTGCATTACATATAGTGGAAAGCTACTTACAGTGTGAGTGCTGGAACCATCCATTCTTGGTGGATTCCAACTAGACCTCCCTCCTCTATTTGGTTTGGTTTTGGTTGGCCTTGGCCCTCTTACAGTATGAGTATTAGCCCAAATATTGTTTTGATGATGTCAATATATAATTGATAATAAAATAATGATTTAATATTATTATCCCTTAATTTGGAAAGCATTAAAATCATATTTAATGAGTTTTGTACTGACGGTCGATGCGACGGACGATGCATGGATCGACCGTGGGATATGGCGGTTGATGGAAGGATCGACCGCGGAAGCTAAACATGGGAATATAGGCGACGGTCGATGTGACAGTCGATGGACCGATCGACCGTGGCCTATGTGACTTGGCTCGAAGGAGTGACGGTCGATCGGTGCATCGACCCTGGGAAGAGGTTTTCACAACAGAGCCTGACGGACGATGTCACGGTCGATGCGACGGTCGACTGTGAGGCGTGACGGTCGATAGGTGGATCGACCGTGGCTCAAGGAAAGCCTGGCGGACGATGTCACGGACGATGCGACGGTCGACCGTGAGCCCAGAAAAGAGCCGTTAAAGAGCCGTTGCAGGAGAAAGAAATAGCCGTTGGGAGGCTATTTGGAAGGGTTGGAGGCTCAGCTATAAAAGAGAAAGTCCAGCAAACTTGCCAGAGACTTAGGGGGAGCTAAGGGATTATTGTAATAATATTCTAGCAAGTTTCATTCTCTTTATTTGTGAGCTAAACTTTTGTAAAACTACTTTAAGTGTGAAGTAGACTTTGAGAGAAAGATCCAATAGTGAGATTGGAGAGATTGTAAGGTTGCCAAGCACCCGTAAGCTTGGTGGGAAGCTTGTAAGAGGTCTTGCAAGTAGTGGAACCCCAAGGAGGCCCTTGGGAGAAGTGGACGTACGCAAGGTTGGCCGAACCACTATAAATTCTGGTGCAATCTCTCTAACTCTCCTCTATCCTTCTATTTAATTGCTTAATTATCATTTACAAGCATACAAGTTTATTAGACTCCTCCTACCTAGGTTTTTCTTTATCGATCATTATTCAAAGGTCCAATAGAACCCCCCCTTTGGATCTTCAATTAGTATCAGAGCTAGGTCTCTATTTTTGTGGTGTAACAACCCATAGAGGATCCTAGATCGATATGGAAAACATAGAGGGACAATCCACAAATAGGCCACCATACTTCAATGGTTCAAACTATACATATTGGAAGAATAGAATGGAAATATTTATAAAATCCATGGATTATGAAGCATGGATGGTTATTGAGGATGGCCCAACTATTCCTACCAAAATTCATGAAGGAAAGGAAGTGCCTAAGGCTAAGAGTGAGCTCACCCGTACTGATTTGAAAAATTTGCAAGTCAATGCCAAAGCCAAAAATTTCTTATTTTGTGCCCTTAGTCCAAATGAATTCAATAGAATTTCAGCTTGTAAATCGGCTAAGGAAATATGGGAGAAGCTTGAGATAAGTCATGAAGGAACTAGCCAAGTAAAGGAGTCTAAGATTAGCATGCTTGTTAATGACTATGAGTTATTTTCTATGAAGGATGATGAAAATATAAATGAAATGTTTACTCGCTTTACCAATATTATAAATGTTCTTGATTCTCTTGGTAAAAGCTATACTAATGATGAGAAAGTGAGAAAGGTTCTTAGGTGTCTACCTAAGTCATGGGATCCCAAGGTGACGGCAATCGAAGAGGCTAAAGATTTAACCAAGCTGTCCCTTGATGAGCTGATGGGTTCTCTCATGACATATGAGATGAATATGGAGAGGAGCAATGATGGAGAAAGAAGAAAAAGAAAACCATTGCTTTCAAGTCAACATACAAAGATTCATCCGACTCAAACGATGAAGATGATGATGAGGAGATGCAAAAAATAACAAGAAGAATCCAACGAATCATCAAGAATCAAGGAAAGAAAAATTTCAAAGGTGAAAAAGGAAACTCCTCTTCTTACTTAAATAAAATTACTTGTTATGAGTATAGGAAGCCCGGACATTACATGTCGGATTGTCCAAAGCTCAAGAAATCTTCAAAGAAGAAGAAGAAAGCCAAGGAAGAAAGTGACTTGAGCTCCACCTCCGAAGAAGAAGAAGAAGAAGAAGAAGAAGAAGAAGAAGAAGAAGAAACTGCAAATTTTTGTTTAACTGCATTCGGAGTAAAAGAAGATAAAATTGACAAGTGGAGGCACAAGGTATTTAAAGGAGGATAACAATATGGGGTTAAAGGTAATGGAGGTATGTCTTAATTTTCGATATATGTCTCCTCCATTACATCTTCTTATTCCATTTTATATTTAAAGAAATTTCATGTTTAAAAATGGTTTAAGAAAGTCTTTTATGTGAAGAATTGTTTTTTTTTACAAATGACCGTTTTGATTGTAAATCTTCATTTGGTATATTGTTTTAAAATGATTTTAAAACTTTCTATTTGTTTCTCTTAAGAAATGTTTTTGTTTTAACTTGATTCTTCTTACCCCTCTACCAAATCTTTTTAATAATGTCAAAGAGGGAGAAATATTGTGATATCAGTTTTTGAAAGCACTTAAAATCTTATACTCTACATACTTGAGACATTTTGATGTTTAAAGGATTTACTGGAGATTTCATGAGAATATAATTCATGCTCAAATATCATGTCTCATTTTTCTATACAAAGAGGTACATAGGTAGGGATGGCAACGGGGCGGGATGGGGCGGGGTCCCCCTTCCCCCGACCCCGACCCCGCAACCCAACCCCAAACCCCATCCCGCCCCGCCCCGATAGTGACTACACCCCGTCCCGCACAACCCTACCCCGCCCCCGCCCCCGCCCCACCCCGTCCCGTTTAAATTTTTTTTGACACATTGAATATATTATATTTAATAATACATTAAAGATTTATCATTTTAAAAAACAATCCAAACAAAAATTTTCTCTATAAAATGATACGAACGTAAATTGTATCAATAATAACTCAAAAATATTATTCATACATGATTAAGTTAATACTTTTTAGTAAAATGAATTATTGTGAGGTAATATATCACTATATTAATTATTATAAATATCTAATCGGGGCGGGGCGGGACGGGGGTGTCCTACCCCGACCCCGCCCCGACCCCGATCGGGGTTTTACACATTTCCCCCAACCCCGATTCCGACCCCGTTTAGGGCCCCCCGACCCCGCCCCATTAGGGACGGGGCGGGGCGGGACCCCGTCGGGGCGGGGCAAATTGTTAAGAAAGTCTTTTATGTGAAGAATTGTTTTTTTTTTACAAATGACCGTTTTGATTGTAAATCTTCATTTGGTATATTGTTTTAAAATGATTTTAAAACTTTCTATTTGTTTCTCTTAAGAAATGTTTTTGTTTTAACTTGATTCTTCTTACCCCTCTACCAAATCTTTTTAATAATGTCAAAGAGGGAGAAATATTGTGATATCAGTTTTTGAAAGCACTTAAAACCTTATACTCTACATACTTGAAACATTTTGATGTTTAAAGGATTTACTGGAGATTTCATGAGAATATAATTCATGCTCAAATATCATGTCTCATTTTTCAATACAAAGAGGTACATAGGTCATATTTTGCACTTTCATATCTTTTGACCTATAATCAAGCCTGATATATCTTTTCAGTAATATATGACTTGCATGCCTCACTGAAATTCACTTTAGAACATATTTTAAGAGGTAAATGGATGCAATAATTAAGAGGGAGCTTTCAAGGTTTTATCATCACAATTTAAAAGGTTGCCATCATCAAAAAGAGGGAGATTGTTAGCCCAGATATTGTTTTGATGATGTAAATATATAATTGATGATAAAACAATGATTTAATATTATTATCCCTTAATTTGGAAAGCATTAAAATCATATTAATGAGTTTTGTACTGACGGTCGATGCGACGGACGATGCATGGATCGACCGTGGGATATGGCGGTTGATGGAAGGATCGACCGCGGAAGCTAAACATGGGAATATAGGCGACGGTCGATGTGACGGTCGATCGGTGCATCGACCCTGGGAAGAGGTTTTCACAACAGAGCCTGACGGACGATGTCACGGTCGATGCGACGGTTGACCGTGAGGCGTGACAGTCGATAGGTGGATCGACCGTGGCTCAAGGAAAGCCTGGCGGACGATATCACGGACGATGCGACGGTCGACCGTGTGCCCAGAAAAGAGCCGTTGCAGGAGAAAGAAATTGCCGTTGGGAGGCTATTTGGAAGGGTTGGAGGCTCAGCTATAAAAGAGAAAGTCCAGCAAACTTGCCAGGGACTTAGGGGGAGCTAAGGGATTATTGTAATAATATTCTAGCAAGTTTCATTCTCTTTATTTGTGAGCTAAACCTTTGTAAAACTACTTCAAGTGTAAAGTAGACTTTGAGAGAAAGATCCAATAGTGAGATTGGAGAGATTGTAAGGTTGCCAAACACCCGTAAGCTTGGTGGGAAGCTTGTAAGAGGTCTTACAAGTAGTGGAACCCCAAGGAGGCCTTTGGGAGAAGTGGACGTAGGCAAGGTTGGCCGAACCACTATAAATTCTAGTGCAATCTCTCTAACTCTCCTCTATCCTTCTATTTAATTGCTTAATTATCATTTACAAGCATATAAGTTTATTAGACTCCTCCTACCTAGGTTTTTCTTTATCGATCATTATTCAAAGGTCCAATAGAACCCCCCCTTTGGATCTTCAATGAGCAATGGAAGCCCTCCTGGCACCCCCGTCGCCACTGGCACCTCCCCTGGCACCCCCTGACGCACCTTGAAATATGTCGTTAAGTATATCAAAGGCGGACAAAACAAATTACCGAACTAATAGTTAACTACAACGTAGTTAGTGGAAGTACGGGTCGAGTACTCGGAGAATTGGATGATCGAATTAGTAAACGTGAGATAATCTCTACAATAGTTGTAAACAATATGGTTGATTATTTGAGTTTTCTAACGAAAGTATTTTAGAAGAACTAAAGAGGAAATTTATCAAGGAAGAATTCTTAGGGAATTCCAATCCGAATTAGGGTCTAAATGTTTTCTCTATGAATTGAGATGAATGACATCTATTAAGACAACCAATCATCAAAGGTCGATGAGCGTAGGATTAATATCGCTCACCGCTAATGAGGTGTCGGGTTAGGATCACCTTATCGCGTGTATTACAAGGTTTGATTCATGATCGAGGCTTTAATTCGATCATCACTCAACAATTGCCGGCTTAGGGTCAAATTGTCGGAAAACAAATCTAGGTTTAATATGAATAAGGTCTTGGATTGAGTGGCGTTAATACATCAATCCAATTCCACATCTAAGATAAGAATAAGGTGGTTCTAGCACATCAAGATCCTATCTTAAGATCCACAAACCTCCAAGAGAGTTGGTCATGGTTCTAGCATGACCTCTTCTCTGAGGAATTCAAGCAAACACCTCTCAAGCATCTAATTCTCAAACAACCATATGCAAGAAGAGGCATTCCAACAATGGATTTCATTAAAGAAATATGGAATTACAAGTGAATTCATACAAAAGTCGTCTCAAAAGAATCATTACATCAAGAAATAAAAGAGAAATTTAAGAGAAAGCCCTAATACATCATGAAATTCCCAATGAGAAGGGATTTAGCTACTCATCTTGGGTAGGAGATCAATGGAGGAGGAGGCTTTACCCATCTTCTCCATCAAAATCCACCCCTTGATGCCCTAAATCTCTCTCTCACTCTAAGGGGGAAGAAGGCTGGAGAAAGGAGGGAAAAAGATTGGAGAAAAGATCCCAAAATAAGAGCCAAAACCCCTATTTATAGGCCCCAAGTCGTGGACCCACGGATAAGATCAGAACCATTCGTTTTTACCTGTCAGCCGATCTTGGATCGATCCGAAATAGGTTTGGATCGATCCAAGATGTCGAAATCTGGGTTTCTAACGGCATGGATCGATCCAATATGGGTCTGGATCGATCCAAGATGTAACAGAGACTCATGGCTCTCTGGAAAGGGCTTTTGGATCGATCCATTAAAGATCTGGATCGATCCAATGTGTAACAGAGAATCATGAGGAAAAGGATTTTGGATCGATCCATTAAGGGTCTCGATCGATCCAATATGTAACAGAGAATCATGGCTCTCTGGAGAAAGATTTTGGATCGATCCATTAAGGGTCTGGATCGATCCGATGTGTGACAGAGAGTCTGGCTCTCTGGAAAAGGGTTCTGGATCGATCCAAACTGCTTTGGGATCGATCCCGATATTCCTGGATCGATCCAAATAAGGTTGAATCTGTATAATTGATGTCTTTTGGCTCGAAATCGATGCAACTCTCTTTGTAAGCTCTTGTACCTGAAACCATATGAAAATATATTAAAAATGCATTGCTTGAGAGCTAACAAAGCCCAGTTGAATGGGTGAATTATGCATATTTTGTGACTTATCACCCCCTCTAGCACCCCTCTTGGCATCCCCACTTCCACCCTCATTGCTACCAACACCCCCCCTGGCACCTCCTCTGCCCCTTCTTTCTCCACCCTCACTAGCACCCACACCCTCAATTGCACCTTCATAGATGCCCTCTGAAGCTACACTGTTTGTACCTGCATCACCAGCTTGTCTTGGGCATGGAGGCTTTTTGCAAGTTCTTTTGTTATGGCCCCATTCCCAGCACTGTTTGCATCTCACTGAGGTGTTTCTTCTCCTCAGCTTTGAGGGGTGTCTCTCCTCCTCATGTGGCCTGATCCTTAGCTTCCTTGGCCTCCCAGGCTGCCTCTTGTATGGAGGTGGCAGTATTGGTTTTCCAGATGCCTTGGGCCATAGGAGTGGACCATTGACTGGGTGAATATAGGCATTGTAGCACTGTTGGAACCTCTATTTCTTGTACCAATCATTCACATAATCTTCAATGTTATGGCCTCTGTGTATGATGCATGCAATTGCATGCTTGCAAGGTAGGCCACTCAACTCCCATAGCCTGCAACTACATGTGTGTGTTGCCAAATTGACAGTGAACTGACTATATGAGGAAGTGACCTCAAACTCCAAATCCCCAGTCCAAGTGACTATGTAATCCCTTGCCATTCTTGTTAATGGACCCAGCTTCAGCTTCTGGACCTGTTGTCCAACTTTGCCTTCAACCTTGAATACCAACTCCCTCATTTCCTTCATTCTCTCAATGAGCAACAACCTTATATCCTCAAACATTGATATTATTGGCTTTTCTCTGGCACTCAATATGAACTTGTTGAATGCCTTTGTGTGATTGTTGGTCACAATGTCACACTTAGAAAAAGCCCTGAAGGCATGTTTGGACCAATATTTTGGCTCAATATTGCTTAGGTAGATGAATGCCTCCTCATCTTTTTCCCTCAGCTCGTGCATGGCTCTCTCAAAAGCCTGCTCTGTGGTTGCAAATGAAGCATTCCAAAGTAGCTTCCTCAGCTTGTCTCCCTTATGCCACCTTCTAAAGTTCTGAAAATTGTGCCTAGCACAAAACCTATGTTCCACACCTGGCATGACAGCCTCAATAGCTGGGATTAGACCCTGAACCAATAGCAAACTATGTAAACTAGCATAACTATAACCATGTAAACTATGTAAACTAGCATTACTATCACAATGTAAACTGATAGCTATAACTGTGTAAACTAACATTACTATACAAAGTATAATTACCTTTTGTTAATCAGTCATTATTGTCCAGTGTTATCCTGTGACATATTCAATGTCACCTGCTAGCTGATCTAGGAACCAAATCCATGCATCTCTATTTTCAACCTCAACAGCTGCATATGCAATTGGGTACATCCCATTATCTGCATCTCTCCCCATTGCCACCAACAACTGTCCATCAAATCGGGTCTTCAAATGGCACCCATCAAGTCCTATAACTGGTCTGCAGCCAGCCTTGAACCCATACTTGCATGCACTTAAAACACATATAGATTCTTTGGAAGTAACACTTCCCATCAGCTCCAAAATTTGTTGATACTTTGCATGTACTGCCAGGATTGCTACACAATATTTCCATTGCATAGTCCCCTCAATTCAATGTATTGGGTTGCCCAATTTCCTTGTATACTACCCATTGCCTTGTCCTTAGTCCTCCATGCAATCATTCTAGAAATTTGTAGTGAAAAATCCTTTTAGACCTTTTGCCTAAAAGATCGGATCCCCATTCCAAGGTTCACTCTGAATTCCTCCTTGAAATGTCTAGCCAGCCATCCAGATTTGACAAATCTATTTTTGTGCACTCTACTGCAGTTGTGGTTGTCAATGAGGGTTTTCACTTGGAAGTCCCCAGTCCTCTGCATCACTGATGAATGTATCCTCCAAATGCAGCTGCCATTTTTCCTTAGACACTTGGTTGTAACAGCTTGTCTTGTATTCTTCACAAGCTTCACATCATACCCACTTCTAACTGCATAGTCTTTTATAGTATTCTTCAAAATGTTTGCAGTGGCAAACTTCAAGCCAACTCTAAATGGCTTTTCAATCTCCCTGTCAGTCTCCTCTCTGAAAACTGGATACTTATCACCCTCATCACCTTCCTCAGAAGAACCCCTCACACTAAAGTCATCTGACTTGTAGTCATCAGAGTTATACCCTCTACCTCTCCCAGCCTATGCAGGCCCATCATTCCACCCCCCCATCATGCATTCCCTGGAAACTAGTTTCAGTAAAGGCCTCATATGTATGGTCATCTTCTTCATCACAGCTAGAGCCCATTGATGGCTCATACTCACTATTATCAGACTCTTCACTGTCCCCATACATCCTTTCATAACTTCCAAACTCTGGGACATCAATATCAGCTGCCTTACCCCTGATCCTTCTCCTTATAACATAGGCATCTTCAGTTCCTAAGTCATCTTCAGCAACAACAGCTACCTCTATTCTGCTTGCATAAACTTCATCAACAAAGTTATCTTCATCAACACCAGCTACCTCTATTATGCTTGCATGAACTTCATCAACATATTTATCTTCATCAACAACAGCTACCTCTATTCTGCTTGCATAAACTTTATCAACAAAGTTATCTTCATCAACATCAGCTACCTCTATTTTGCTTGCATGAACTTCATCAACATAGTTATGTTCATCAACAACAGCTACCTCTATTCTGCTTGCATGAACTTTATCAACAAAGTTATCTTCATCAACAGCATGCTCCATTATATCCACATTATCTTCTGGCTTGATGACATCCCCCTCAGAGTACACATGTATTCTTTTTCCAGTTGACCCTAGCAACATCATGCCCCATACCTCTGCATCTGATTTCATCTCCCTCAATGCTTCCTTACTAAAATCATTCCATGGTACAAGATACCATAGCTTCCCATGTTTTTCATAACCCAACTGCTCATAAAGGGTCTTGAATTCAAAATAGCCAAATGTGTCTTGAGAGATGTTGTTAACCTCTTTCACATTATTGCCTATATATTGAAATACTGGAGAATGCTGGAAGTATCCACCATGATGAATTGCAATTGAGAATCTGACGTCATTCATTCTGAATATGATGACAACATACACCAATGTGAGTTAAACATGAGCTAAACTAGGTGTATCACAGTGCACACACCAATGTGGGCTCAACATGATCTAAACATGATACCTAATAATTTGAACACAAACATGTGCAGCATTTTAATAGGATATAATACCTAACAATTTGAACAGGAACATGTGCAGCATTCCAAACTTAAGATCTCAGAGTGACCTACTGACATATTATAGTCCAAAACACACTAATGGCAGTATCTCACATGCTCTATTGACATATTCTAGTCTAACGTGCCCTACATGACATGGATTTAAACCAAAAAATTAAGCATATGGCAAAGGGTTACGGGGAAAGTGACATTAAACAACAAGAAATGGATATTAAACCAGATCACGGCTTGAACAATCAAGAAAGACAGGCACATAGGTCACTAAACAAATCAGAAAACAACTTGCAAACCATGTGAGCTCGAAACATTACCATTGGGCATACCAAAAGGGCAATATAGGGATGTAACCACTGAGAACCAAACATTAAATGGAGAAATGAAGTCATACCCGATGTCCAGAGATTCGTCGCTGATGAAAAAGCCAGTTAAACCCTTTCGATCGGTGGTCCACAGTGGTCCCTCGCTGATCCAAGCTAGTAAACCCTAGCTTTTGCCCTTTTACGGTGGTAAAAAGGTGAAAGATGGCGAGTGAGTCGTTAACTAACTACTAACTCTGGTCACGTGCAAGGCACGTGATCAGTTTGCCGTTTGCAAAAATAACGTTGTTAGACGGTCGGATCAAAACGAAGCGGTTTTAATAGTATAGGTACTAAAAACGTAATTATAAAATTAGAGGTACTAAAGTGGTATATTGATGTCGCTCAAATGTGTCACGCACAGCGGTCGTGGTATAGTACAGCATAAGAGAGGTCGAATTCCACATAGAGACAAGCAGGAAAGATCCAGAAACACAGATAACAATGTATCGAAACCAATCAAGAGCGTAAAAAGTTAAGAAAATAGATCGAAAATGTAATGGTAAGATAAAGTTAACGAAAGAAATCAAGATTTGAATGAGGCTAGGCTTCAGTTATCACTTCACTCGGATTTAGGTTCTTCTCTTCTCAATGGTTCAAAGAATACTCAGTTAAGGGATTCACATCCCAATCACCTTAACCGGAAGATATGGAACTATAAACCTAACAAAATATATAAATGTCTCTTCCTACGATTGATTCTTCCTTATTATAGTTCTAACTTCATCCAACCAAACCTAAGAATACACGATACCGGCTGTCACTACAGGCAACGCGCAGCAAAAGTTCATCGGGACAAAGCCCTAACTCTATCTAACCGGATCTCTAAGAATACACAATACTGAAGCTCTAAGAGGGGGGGAGTAATCATAGGCTTTAAACAATGATCGATAAAGAAAAACCTAGGTTGGAGGAGTCTAATAAACTTGTATGCTTGTAAATGATATGAATAGATAATTAAGCAATTAAATAGAAGGATAGAGGAGAGTTAGAGAGATTGCACCAGGATTTTTATAGTGGTTCGGCCAACCATACCTACGTCCACTTCTCCCAAGGACCTCCTTGGTGTTCCACTACTTGCAAGAACTCTTACAAGCTTCCCACCAAGCTTACGGGTGTTTGGCAACCTATCCACCAAGCTTACGGGTGCTTAGTAACCTTACAATCTCTCCAATCTCACTATTGGATCTCTCTCTCAAAGTCTACTTCATACTTGAAGTAGTTTTACAAAGGTTTAGCTCACAAATAAAGAGAATAAAACTTGCTAGAATATTATCACAATAATCTCTTAGCTCCTTCTCAGTCCTTGGCAAGTTTGCTGGACTTTCCCTTTTATAGCTGAGCTTCCAACCCTACCAAATAGCCTCCCAACGGCTATTTCTTTCTCCAGCAACGGCTCTTTAACGGCTAGTTTCTGGACTCACGGTCGACCTTCGCATCGTCCGTGACATCGTCCGCCAGCCTTTTCTTGAGCCACGGTCGATCCACCAATCGACCGTCGCACCTCATGGTCGATCCGCCTATCGACTGTCACGCCTCACGGTCGACCGTCCCATCGACCGTGACATCGTCCGTCATGCTCTGTTGCGAAAACCTCTTCCCAGGGTCGATGCACCGATCGACCGTCGCTCTTTCGAGCCAAGTCACATAGGTCACGGTCGATCGGTCCATCGACCGTCACATCGACCGTCGTCTATTTTCCCATTGTCAGCTTCCGCGGTCGATCCTTCCATCAACCGCCATATCCCACGGTCGATCCATGCATCGTCCGTCGCATCGACCGTCAGTACAAAACTCAATAAATATGATTTTAATGTTTTCCAAATTAAGGGATAATAATATTAAATCATTGTTTTATCATCAAATATATATTGACATCATCAAAACAATATCTGGGCTAACAAATACCAACTCTCACAATCGGCAATGCATAGCAAAGATTCCTCGGGATAGAGCCCCAACCTTGCCTTACAAGATCCCTAAGAATACACAATACCAGTTGTCACTACGGGCAATGCATAGCAAAGGTCTCGTGAGACTCGGTAGGGGAAACAAAAGAGATATCTATGAGATTATAAGATCATGAAAGAAGCACGACTGGATTCATAATATTAATCATCAACATAGAAATCTATAATCTGAAAATAATATTTGAAAATCCAATACATAGAAAAGAGTTTAACAATGAAGATTAAAAACTATGAACCATTGTTGGAGAAGAAACCCTAGTCCTCGCTAGATCATCAGTCCGCCATGCCCGTGGATTACTCGGCCATAGATGGAGATTCCTTCATCTTCTTCCTTTGGGAAACGTCCAGAAAAGAGCCTCCAAAAACGTCCAAGAAGTCCCTTTGATTAGCCCTAAGTTTCCTATTTATAGCCCCAAAGTCTTCCATCCACGGATTAGATCTAAACCGTTGATTTTCTTCACTGGGAAAGTCGAATCGATCGGACTTTAGGTGTCGGATCGTTCCGTTGCGTAAAAATCCTCCATTTTTAGCTATTCCCGAGTCCGATCGATCGGACTAAGGGTGTCGGATCGATCGGACCCCGTAGGAGGGATGGAGGGATCGATCGGACCCCGTATAGCTGAAAAATATATGTTCTGTCACGTTTATGCGTAGTCGGATCGATCGGACTCTGGGTGTCGGATCGATCGGACTTCCAGCGTATTTTTTGTTCTGCCATTCAGACTGCGCCATTGGTACTAAAATTGCCGTAACTTCCTTTAGGAAACTCGGAATCATGAATCGTAAAATTCTCCAGAATCTAGACTTCAAGAGCTTTCCAACCATATATGGCACATCATCTGGTTCTTTATGACCAGGTACAGGTTAATTTTTGAAGTTGATCCATATACTCTTTTTAGCTTCTTTTAGCCCCAATTTCCTGCATTTTTCAAATAACTATGTGAAGCAACATATAGATATAAAAATAGTAGTAAAGATGTTGATTAAGGATAATAATCTAGCAATTGAGATGGTTATAAGGTTGTTCAGAGTGCACTTTCATGCACTCATCATATATCCAAAATTTTACAGGTACCAAAAGCGTAATTTAGTCTATAATTTGAATGGCACGTTCGCAACACATCTATTTGATTGAGTTTGCAACGTTTTAGCGACACGTTCGCAATACATCAATTTTTGGTGCCGTTGCCGGCGATATTCGACGGTTAATTGATTGATTTTCTCACTCTTTTTCTTTGCTTATTTAGTTTTTTTATCTTTCTTATTTTCGTCTTTCTTTAGTTTATAATTTTTAGGACTTTTCTGACAATTCTCATAATTATTACAGCTTGAAGTGGAATTTTCTTGGAATAGAAGAACCTGCCCAGCCTGTACTATCCATCGATCGGCCAGATAACTGATCCATCGTCTGGAAATCGATCGATCGGCCTTCCAGCCGATCCATGGCCACGTGTCACTCAGGTAGGTCTTCAAAATCAGAAACTTTTCATTCAGCTGTGGTGTTTTGTAGTTTTCTCCTCTCTTTCGAATCTTCTGTTTTCTTTTTCTTTTGGTATGTAATTTTGCATGCATGGCCAAATATTATATGCCATGTGGTGATACATCGTGGGGTTATCACACGCTCTCAACATATACACCTGCTTATACTAATGACACATATGGTTTTTCAAACCCGACCTATGATTCATATTCCTTTCCTTATAAGGTGGATTTTAGAAACCATACATACCCTAATTGGCAACTTGAAGGTTATCAACCTTCTAACGTTCAACAATACCTTCTAACGTTCAACCATGAAACATAGAAACACTGATCCAAAATTTTAAATCTTGTTTTGAACAGCGATATCCTTTACAAGCACCCTGTGACCTGACTTTGGACACAACCATGAGTGCAAATGCAAACTTTAATGCTAACATGACTAAGCTTAAAAGTGAGATGGCATTGATGAGAAAGGATATTAATTCTAATGCTCAATTAATTAAGAATTTAGAGATACAAATTGGACATGTAGCTTCTATGGTGGATTTATATGATTATTTGAATGATTCCGTTCCTTTTGTTTGCAATGACAATGCTTGTGATGCTTATGTTTTTAGTGATAATAATGCTTGCAATTTTGAGATGTGTTCTAATGCTTTGCCAGATGATGCAACTATTGATAATATTTTGCATGCCACTGAAAATAATATTCCTGAATGTGATATTGATGAATGCATACCTAATGAAATTGGGCTTATATGTATTTTGATCATGCTTTAGAAGCTTGACTTTTTGATAGTGATGATGAGGATTGTTGTGATGAATTGCCGGTTTTACATGATATGTTGAAATACGATATCATGCCTACTTGCATTGATCATAATGAAGTTGAGCATGTTAGTAAGATTCCCTGTCAGAAACCTCAGTTTGAGGCTCTACAATATGCATTAACCACAATAGTTGAACGTTGTGGGGATGAGAAACCTAACATGAGTGAAGACCATGCCAATTTCTATTGTTCTTTCATCAAAGATCACATCAAATCTTCTCATCCCGTGCACACTTTGTTTGCTATGGGCATCCTTGCCTTCCTTGATGAAACTTGTATGTGTATCTTCACCATTCTCCGGGCCATGTATTTCTTCACATGAAATTATCAACCTCCTAAATTTGGTTTCGGGACGTCTAGCGAAAGACGTAAAATTACGCGCTTATTGAGAGGCAACCCAATTTTTAGGAGTTTTTTTTTTTTTAGGATTTTTTTTTTTTTAGGAGTTTCCCCTAAATTTTTTTAGAATTTTCCCCGATTTGTTTCGCCTATTTTCCAATTTTTCCTGATTTTCCCCGCATTTTCTCTCTCTCCCCGCACCATGGCTTGATCGCGGCTCGCCCTGAGCCCGATCTGATCCGGGACGATGAAGTCCCGGCTCCGCCTAGCTTCCAGTGGCTCATCCCCGAGCCAACGACCACCGCCGCCAATCGCCACCTCTCCGGCCACCCCCATCCCTCGATACCACTGCGAAACCCTAGGCCATCACCTCCCATAACCTCCTCTGGCCTCCTTGACCCCCGAATTCGTCTCCTCCGGCGCCGGTAACGAAGACCCAAACCCCATCAAGAGCCCGCAGCCGTCCACCTTCAATCCAACCGTCCATCTTCACCAAAACACCTCCATCTTTCACCAAAATTCTTCCCTACTTCATCCCGACCTTCTTCCACCCTTCATCCGCCCGGATACCCCTTTCCTCCGGCGCCGGCAACCAACCAACAAACCCACCCCACCGGCCGTCACCAATCCCAGCCATCCACACAATCCCGAAGCCTTGACACACTCCCAAATTCTTCCTCCTGCCACCACGATTCCTCCGCAATCTTTCCCATCCTCGATTGGAGCTCCACTCGCCGGATCCCAACTCCGGCGAGCCGACCTGCTTCGTTCATTTACCTGGGAACCTTGATTCTTCCATCCGACCTCACCGGCGGACTCCGACTCTATCCTCACCGGTCCCATCCTCTGATGACGAGGTTTCACTGTTGATCAGCTGCCGGCGCCGGCATGCCTACAGCCGTCCGATTGTTTACAGATCACGATCTAGATGTTACAAAACTCTGATTTTGAATCCGACGGTTTAGATTATCAAAACTCTGATTTTGAATCCGACGGTTTAGATTATCAATCATGGCAACACTCAAGTACCCTATCCTGTCCAGATCTCATCTACTACATCTCAGCTTATTGTTTGTTATTTTCATTAAGTCTTAGGACTAGCAGTCTTTAGAAAGGATATATGGTTGACGTTTACGAGTGGTCTGTAATGTAGTGTTCCAGAACTCTGATTCAGTTTGACCAGTCCGGACCTATCTCGAGATGGGTTTTTGCACCTCCAGCAGTAGTTGACTCCGCGATGGACGACTTGATGACAGAGTTTCGTCATGCCTTTGCAAGGATTGCGCAGTCTTTGCAAGCTGACCCCTCTACTTTCGCTAGAATGCTTGATCTTAAGGATTCTAATGAAGATTAGCTATTGATATGGGAACTTTTTGGATATTTTGGGTGTTGGTTTGTGTTAGTTTTAATTGCTTCTAGGTATTGGAATGATAATGATGGTATCTCTTTTATTTCTGCATGTGCATTTTCTATTTTCTTTGTAGGATGAATACTTGTACACGATTGATATATCATGAAAATACAAATGAGACTCTGTCAAAATTTTCTACGATTTTCATACATTCTTTGGTTTTTATTTTCTATATTCTATGTTATATACTTGATGTTTTGGAAAGGTACTTATTTCTTTGGCAGGATATGGTGCCGCGACCTATTTTGAGGCTATGCTTAATTGCTAACTTTTGGTTCCTTCTATCCTCCCCACCTCTTGCTTTCTATGATTCACTTCTTCCAATTTATTATGATCCTTGTCTTGTTTCATCTTGAGGTATGAGATATAGGTGTTAGGGGTTCACATATTTTTTATTGCTACATGCAACATATTTTTTGTGGCGAAATTAATTTTTGCACTTCAGTATGGGTATCTCTACCTTTATTCTTTACTTTATTTTTATGATTTAATGTAATTAAGTACAATTACATTTAAGTTGGGGGTAGCATTCACGAATTTAATGCTTTTATTTTTTTTGCTGATAACCAAATATTATACATCCCTTGAATTATATCAAAAGAATGAAATTATGATATGATTTGACAAAGATGTATGGTTTAGAAATTTATTTTGAGTTATTCTGAGACATGTATGTCATATGAGTAATAGTAATTTTTTTTGCTATGCATGACATTATTTCTATAGATCAACACTTTTATCATAAATTAAGGATAACTTGACATATCCTGATGCACTTGTACACTTTTACATATTAAGGACTTGAGATTAGATGCTAAGAATGATACTATGATAGATTTACAGTTTTATATCATGTCACAAAAAATACATGAACACATGCAATTATCTGAATATGCAAAATATATGTATAAAAAAAAGAGGATTTTCAACTTACTAACCGGGAAGTATGCCTAGTCAGCGTGGTGTTCACATAAAATGGTTGAATTTCCTAAAAAAAGAAAAATATGATTAGTTATGATTTGTAGCCTTCTTGGTTTGAGCATTAGAGTCTGAAAAGTGTTCTACACTTACTGCCATAAAGCCGTCTGGTTTCGGAGTCATTGGCTTGAACCTCGTTACATGGACAATGAAAAAAGGTTAAGAGATCATAACATTGCACATGTCATGCTAAAAGGAAAATAAAAACAGAAAATAAAAATAAAAACAAAGATTGCTATGTGATAAGTGGAAAATATGTATTGTATATGATTGTGATTTTGAATAGTTGAAGTGTTAAGTGGAAAATATGTATTGTATAGGATTGTGATCTTGAATAGTTGAAGTGTTTAAATATAATTGATATTCTGAACCATGTGAAATCTATCTTCACACAAGAGTGTTAAAGTTGTTTTTAATCATGATTAAATATGTTATAGTGTTGGAAATATGTTATGACATGTTTTGATTTACTATATTTTTATGTGACTATGAGTTGAAGGGTATATTTATAAATAATATTTATATTTTATGCATTAGAGTTAAAAAGTATTATGATTGATTTCTAATGACATATTCAAAGAAATGTATAGATGTTTGTGGGTGTCATCCCTCAAAACCTTCAGGAGACTATAACTCCTCCATTGGGGTAACTCAGGGGTTTAAAGGCTTGTTGCACATACTAAGTGTAATTGTGAGACCTACGAAAATAGCTAGTTAGATTTATTGCTTTCTTTTTATCTTTTCATTGCTTGAGGACTAGCAAAGTGTAAGTTGGGGGTATGATGAGTTATGAAATATTCATAATTAAACCCTTTAAATTACCTTTATTAGGCTTAGAGTAGTTTTATTTAATAGTTTGTTAGTTGATTTCAGGTTTAATTATGATTTGAGAAGAAATACAAGAAATTAGGCTAAAATATGTATTGATGTAAGAAAGACTGTTTCGTCGCCTATCAAGAGAATATTCTCCAGACATTCTGTATAAGTCCAAATAATCTGGACATTTAGGGCTCGTTTTTTTCATGGTATTATAGGTGAGATAGGATTAGTAATCCTGTGGATCTCACTTTATCCCATGTTTAGTGTGATTTTAGACATGGGATAAATAATCACATTGGGACTCCATATCCCTTGTACATGGGATAAAATAATCCCATTGGGAAGGTGGGATATGTAATCCCATGAGATAAGATCCATTGGATTAAAAAATAAATTTTTAAAAATATTTGATTAAATCTTCTCCCACCTTATCTTTTGTCTTACCAAACATGAGAGAAGAGTTTAACCCCTCGCATCATCTCCCGGGAGAATATGTCCCGGGATACCCGGGAGATTATATCCACCCATATCCTGTCCCGTGAAACAAACGTAGCCTTAGTACGTGATAGAAGACTTCAAGAATTACAACTTTTATGTTGGACACTTTGGGAGACTCCTGATGGATTGATAGTAGTTTTGAAGAATAAAAAGATATACAGATGCTGAAAAACTATTCCATCGATGTTTAGAACCATATTCTCCAAATATTCCAGATAACTCAAAATATTATGAAATCTTCGGGATTTCACAGAGAACTTCCAGATCCACAACTTTTGTGTTGAGCAATTTTTATATTCCAAACTGATTGGACCCAGTTGCTCTCGGAGTAAGACTGCCATGATAAATTCAGGAAATCCGAGTTGTAATTGAAGTCAAACTTAGCTAAAACTCTAATTTCGGTAGTTCTCTTATAAATATGGTTATTCCATTCGAACTTCTCATCTTTTTGACTATCTTTGGAGAAGGAATTAAGGAGAACGTGGCGAGGATGTGGATGGTGAAAGCTTCCTATTCCAATTTGATAGTGTTCATCCAAAAGATGAGTTGTTAATTGTTGTACTCAGGATTATTCGTTAAACCCTAGCGTAGCTTTCTATATTCTTTGGTTTGAATCTTGTATCTTCTCAAGATATGATCCTATGAATATATTTTTCATTGTTAATAGAGTTGAAGGAACATAGTTCCTTTGACGTATTTTCAGTCCTACATGATTTCTGTGATTGATTGTAGAGATTTATAGGATGGTTTTCATATGATTTATGGTTTGCTTTTGATATAGGCTATGCTATGCTAGGATAAGTTGTGCTAAGATCATTAGGAGTAAAATAAAATAAGGTAATTGTAGGATCAAAGACAACTGATGCCAAGAAAGATAAGTTATGTCGTTGGGAACATTAACTTTAGTTTGGGGATTCATGTGAGCTTGTAGCCATATGATTCATAATGTTGAGAGAAGAGAATAAGATGATCACTAGAGAAGACTAATAATGAAACTATGGCAGATTGAGTAATTCCTAAGTCACTTATCCATTGATTCGAATTGATCATCTTTTATTTCTTTTCTTCATTAGTTTAGATAACTCTATCCTATCATTGATTCTTTTACTTAGGTTTAGGGTTTAGAGAATTGATTTCAATCTTTCCTTGTAAATTCCATGTGGTTCGGCTCTTGACTTCACCGCTATTTCTACCTAGTAGTGTAGTGATTGAATAAGGATTGTAAATTTAATATTTGATTGAGTTTGCAATGTTTTAACGACATGTTCACAACACATCAGTACTCAATTGGGAGAAATGCCATTTTATGGTACCCTTCGATATTGTTTTAGGCCACATAGTTTCTTCTAAAGGCATTGAGGTGGATCAGTCCAAAATTAATCTCATCTCTAAGCTTCCTACAACTATGACCGTCAAGGATGTGAGATCTTTTCTTGGTCATGCTGGTTTTTACATGAGGTTTATTCGGAATTTTTCCGCTATTTCCCGTCCTTTATATAACCTCTTTGCTAAGGATACTTCATTTGAGTGGACTGCAGCTTGTCAAAGAGGCTTTTCAAACTTTAATTAACATGCTCATATCTGCACCCATTGTGTAACCACCGGATTAGAATCTTCCTTTCGAAATAATGTGTGATGCAAGTTATTATGCTGTTGGTGCAGTTCAAGGCCAAAGAAGAGAAGGAAAACATGGTGTCATTTACTATGCTAGCAGGACTTTGAATGGTGCTCAGATGAATTATTCTACAACTGAAAAAGAATTGCTAGCCATAGTGTTCTGGTACCCCTCAATTCTCCATAAATGACCAAGGATCGCATTTTTGTAACCATTCTTTTGAGGCTTTGATGTGCATGTATGGTGTAATGCACAAGGTCTCTACTACCTACCATCCACAAACAAATGGCCAAACGGAGCTAGTGAATCGGGAGATTAAGCAAATATTAGAGAAAACGATCACTCCAAATAAAAAACATTGGTCCTTGCGGCTACCTGATGCACTATGGGTTTTATCGTAGAGCATACAAGTCTTCCCTTAAAATGTCTCCTTACTGACTTGTTTTTGGAAAATCATGTCACCTTCCAATCGAGCTTGAACATAAGGCTTTTTGGGTGATCAAAAGGCCTAACTACAATTTAGATGAAGCTGGGTAGGTGAGGAAATTGCAACTGACCAAGTTAGAGGAGTTAAGAAATGATGCATATGAGAGCTCTCGAATCTCAAAAGCCAAGATCGAGGCCTTCCATGATAAGAAAATTCTAAGAATGGTATTTGAACAAGGTCAGTGAGTGTACCTTTATGACTCACGATTACATTTGCACCTAGATAAACTCTGATCACGGTTGACCAGCCCTTTGGTAGTTAAAAGAGTTTTTGAAAATGGGGGCGAGAAGGTTGAAGATCCTAAGGATGTCGAACTTTGAAAGTTAATGGTCAAAGGGTGAAGCCTTTCATTGAGCGTTTGGTTCTGGCAGAGGAGTCTTTTCTTCTTGCCAATCCCGTTTATGGCACTCGACATTTTGCCCTCCTTTAGGCTAGTTTACTTTCTGCTTTTATTTTGAGTTATTTCTACTTTCTTTAATTTTTGTTTGTTTTGTTTTTCCTTTGTTTTCCGTTTTCTTTTGCAGGATTGCAAGCTTTTTCTTCTTGCTAGGATGTCTGCTCAGCAAATAAGGTGCTCTCCATGGTATTTGGATTGATATATGTATTCTTGCTAGTTGCATACATTGAGGATAATGTCTAGTTTTGGTTTGGGGGAGATAAGCTCTGTGTACATGTTTTTGCATAAATTTTGTTTTGGTATTTGGGTATGATTACTGAGCATTATGCTAGACTCAATTTTTCTATCTGAGTTACACTGTTAGGTGACACGCCTTGAAAAGTGTCGCAGCCTTAACAAGTACGCCAAAATTACAAATTTATAATTCGAATCACTAACTAAGTACTTTATGGGTAGATAGTAATGAGTCCGAGTCGAATCCACAGGGAACTAATGGTTTAAGTCGTATACTAGGTATAATTCCTAACAAGGAGTTGGGAAAAATTTAATCTTTTGGGTTTTTATCTAGAACTAAACAAATACGAAAAGAGTACTAATAGATAAGATAATGCCAAGGAACTCTAATCAATAATAAAGAACTTACTAGGTATTCCTAAGATAAGAGCAGATAAATCAACTTAGATGATTTTATATAGTCGATAGGTGAATGGCTAGAAGTCCTACCGCTCGACGAAGACGTCGGGGATAATATCAAGAATGGATATTGGTAAATAATCAAGATGGTTCTGGCACCTTGAGATCGCCTACTAGAATGTATCAAGGATTAGAGTTAACCTAGTGGTTCTGGCACTAGCATTGTGGTTCTAGCACATACGAAATCCCTAATCTCGAATAATAATGAATAACGGATTAAGAAGCGGTCATAATGGTTCTAGCATTATGTGTAATGGTCCTAGCATTACATGGCTTTTAATCTCGAGACGGAAATCCTCACATCCATGGTCCTAGCACGGATGTTTGATGAGAATCTCTAATCTCAAGCCCTAACATGCACAAGACCTAAATATAGGGCATATAGGAACAAATCATTCATCTAACATATAAATCAACACCAATAGATATAAAGAAAATATCAATCAATCCATTCAACCATTAAAGTATGATTTACAACTCATAATCTATAGAAAACCCTAGAAATAACTTTACTACATCATAGAATCCCAAAGCTAGGGTTTAGTTACTCATCTTAGGAAGGAGATCCGTCGATGAAGGTTGTCGCCGCGCTCCACCCATGGATCTTCCACCAAAAATCTAACCTAATTTGTGGAAAAGAAACTAAGAGAAACCCTAAGATATCAACAAAATTCGGCCATGGAAGGCTGCCAAAACGTCCCCAAAGAAGGCTATTTATAGCCTAAGACAAACCCTAACTCGGATCAGTCAGTTTCCTTTTATTTTTCCCGCAGCGCCCAAGGAGATCGATCTCCTTTGGGATGAGATCGATCTGATTTTCCGTAACTGCTTCTTCTGCATCTCTGTACTAAAAATAGCATATCTTCCTCTAGGAAACTCCAAATCACGAACCGTAAAAAGTTCTGGAATTTAAACTTCAAGAGCTTTCCAACCATGTATAGAACATCATCTGGTTCTTCCTGAGCAGGTACAGTTTTGATGTCAAAGATGGTCCATCTTTGCTCCTTTGCTCCTAGCAGGTTCTTTATTTGTTCGTTTTAGCACCAAACTTGATCTAATCTTCGTTGAGGGTCCTTAAGCCTGAAATGGGGAAAAGACAATCAAAATAGCATTGCTCGGAGACTAACGAGACCTAGTTAAAAGAGTGATTTGTGCACTTTTCACGTCTTATCATTAGGACACCATTAGAATTTTGTTTATGCATGACTCTAAGCCTTATGGTAAGATGGATGTTCAATGTATAAAATTAAAGAATTCTCTTAAGCCTTTTCTTGTGAGAATTTGAGAGACATTTTATCATGTTAACAGAGTTGAGGCACAAGCTTTCATTGAGCTTTTTAAATTGGTTGTTTCTATTGGGAATATCATTACATTGTTTGTGGTATGTTGGTTTGATTATACTTGGGAAATGATGAAGGCCAATTTAGGATAGAGTCTGAGCCTTTCAAACCAACCTATACTTTATCATTTAGAAACCAAATTGGAGTCAAAAACCTAAATTCATCATTTTCCATACCTTTTTAACTTCCAAGCATATATCGGGCTTGGTGAGCTGCTGATTTGGGCAAAACAAAACGAAACAAAACAAGAAAAAAACAAAAACAAAAATGAGAAAAAAAAGGGGGATAGAGGAAAATTGGAGTATGTTGGATTCAAAGAAAGAGTATAAAAGTTGTAGGAAGCTATTCTTACTATGTATACAATGTTATGAAGCCCCTAATATTTACTTGGAAGTTCTTTTGAATCCCATTTTCCTTTCTTGTTTTGAAATAACCTCAACCCCATTACAACCTTGTTATTGACCTTCTAATCCTAAGTGGGTTAGTGGTAAGAATGGTTGTGTTCCCAATATTTAACAGTCCTATTATGAGATCAATGTTTGTTTGCGGCTTGTTCTTAGGCACTTCCACTTATCATTGAATGAACTGTTTCTCAACTCCATAGAGATCCCTTAAACCAACTCCACTAATATATACTGCACCTGTGAGAATATGGAGTTGAAGCTTTTGTTTGAGACATTCTCGAAGTTGTACATGTTGGGGTTTGTAGCAAGACGGTTATGCTCTGCGCATACACGAATTTCTGAGAGTTGTTCTTGACATATTGACTTGGATGGCATTATTGATCTCTTGCAAGTGTGTTGACACCGATTTTGACTAAGGTTGGAATTCGTAATATTTGTGAAATTGGCTTTGACATATGTGTGCATGCCTTGATATTTTTCAAAGGCATGACAATATTCGAATATCCTTAACTAAATTCAAAACATACTTAAAGTGTTATATACATGCTTTCCCTACTTTGGAAGGACAAAGGGCATCTCGATTCGTCGTATTTGATTTTGATGGCATCCTACATAAACCAAAGGGCATTTCGGTCCTACATGGGGTATTTTGGTCAAAATATAGACCTAAACTCCAAATTAACCCTTTCTTATTTTGACATCATCCTACATACATAGAGGGGTATTTTAGTAATTATAGCCCTCAAGGGTATTTTCAGAATTCTGATAAAAATATGTAAATTCAGATATTCTACAACTCTTTCATCGGTCCTTAGATGGTTTTGACGGTATCCTTCATAAGCCTTCAAGTCTAAGGGGATTTTTCCCTCAAAAGGGTGTTTTGGTAATTTTGTCCGTACATGGGTATTTTGGGAATTCAGGGAAATATACACCCTAAACTTCCTAGTACAGATCGTGATACCCTTGCATAGCTTCGATGATATCCTACATAAGCTGAAAGAATACGAGGGGTATTTCGGTAATTTTCACCCCAGTGGTATTTTGGTCACTTTGCATCCCTAGGGTGTGATAGTCCAGAACATATGCATAACATATGCATAAAAACACATGCTGCTTGCTGTAAGGGTACCTCGGTCTTCTTTTAGCCCCCAAGGGTATTTCAGTCATTTTCACCCTCATGGTACTTTGGTTATTTTACATCCTAAAGGTGTAATAGTCCAAAATACACACATACAATATTCAAAATTAAATAAATATTAGAAATTTGAATATATATTTAAACAAATATTTGAAATTTGAATAAGTATTTGAAATTCAAACCTATATCCGAAATTTGAATAAATTCAAACATATATTCAAAATTCAAATAGATTCGAATGAATATTCAAAATTCGAATCCAAATACAAAATTCAAACATATGATGATCAAAGCTTAAAAAATGAAAATTTCCAAGATTTGATTCTCCCAACCATCCATATTAGGCTTGATATAATATGGTTTCCATAACCATTCAATCACATCTCTAGACATGGTATGAGCATCCAATCAATCTCCAAATATGACATGATTTCATCATCACTCAATCTCTTTTCAAATTCAAAATTCTTTCCAAGGCTCTCAACCCTCACCTATAAATAGGGGTAGGGGGCTAACAAGGATGTGGAGATTAACAAGGGGAGGCACATGAGTAAGGAGGCACATCAACGGGAGGAGAGAAAGGCCCTGACGAAGACAAAGTTAGGAGCCAGAAATTGAAGAAAAAGGTGCCGGAAGCAACGAAGGCTAAAGGCTTGGTCGAAGAATGAGCCATATTCACCTTTGAAGAATTCAAGGCAGAAGATCGAGAAAGATTGGCATCAACAATGAAGGTGAGGGTGCAGGCCTTTGCCTCCACCCGAGACCCTTCTATCCCCTTTCTTCCCCTCTTTTTTCGTTTTTCCTATTCTGATGTAGTGGCACTTTAAGCCCCAAATCCTTAATCAGGGGTCTTCCATATGGAATGTAAATGATGAGTTGCCAATCTCGTTTTCGGTATGCAGTTTCTGAAGAAAAAGAGGATCTGTAGCTTAAGATGATATTGGGAAGTCAGGAGTGTTGTTCCTACAATCCCCTACCACCATATGTAAAAATAATTTTTGATCACAATAAAATGAGCGCATATCTCATCCCCTGGAGATCGCGATTTTATTGTCGAACAAAGTGCAATGTTTGAAATGCTTAAATACTATACCTTGGTTTATGTGAAAGATGTTCAGCATGAGTTGGGTGGGATATAATCTATTTGTTTGCTCGAATTACTAGGGATTAGCAATAGGATGGTTGGGGGTGTGATAAGTGTATAAAAGTGCAGTTTGAACACTACTACATTAGATTTAATTGTTAAATTATGAAGATTATTTCGACATGTTAATGATGTTTTTCTATTTTGAGGTATAATTTTCATAGTGTCCAAACTTAAAGTGATTTTTGATGATTTTATTGCAGGAATTAATCTAGGAAGAGCTTGTCCAGCCAATAGCAATCAAGAGAGCCATCCTCTTAATCAAGACCCATTAGGTGAAATCCAATTCTAGTGGGCTTAATCCAACCATGATTAGTACCTGGAATAAATGAGAGAGTCGGATTAGTAAATTCAACAAACATGGAATTGCTAAAATCCCGATTTGGAAACGTTTCTGCACAGCCATCAGTATTTCAACAATATTATTCTTGTCTGACATCGAATTGAGGTGATTCGAGATCCTATGGAAGGCTGACTCGATGGGCTACAATTGTTCATGAAACAACCATGTCCAAAGTCGGAAGTTTTCAGTGCAAAAATAGGCCCGCAATCAACGCCATGGGATCTGTCCTGCTGCTATGGCGTTTTTGGAGATTAGGATTGCTATAAAAACGAGGTTTTGGAGCAGAGGCGAGGGGGTTGCGGGGACAGAAGAACCAAGGAGACTCTACAACCAACAGAAAGAGGAGAACCTCAATCTCCATGGCCGAGTAGATCCTCCTGGCAAGGCGGAGGGTCGATCAAGCTTGAATAAGAGTTTTTCTACTCATATGAAATTGTCTTGATTTTATTGTCGATACAACTCTCGTATGGATCTGTTTTTCAATTTATTTCAAATCTTTTGAATGTGCCTAAGTTGGGATTTGATTCTTTTCATATAATCAGTGATGCTCTTGGGCATGGTTTGATTTATTGTTCCTTTGTTGTCTGAGCAAGTCGCTGTCTTGGGGGTTAAAACCTTTGCTACGTGCGTTATTGCTTGAATAGATAGTCGTCTTTGAATCTAATTGAATAGGGAGATAGTTGTATGATTCATAAAGGGAGAATGATCCATGAGAGTTATTTTTGTTGCTTGCTATGATTTTTAGTTCAATTTGTTCCGAATTGTGAGATTGGGATGTGAATCCGCCAATTGCATATTTAACATGATTGGAGATGAGAGAAATACTTGAGTTCAAGTGAGAGACCCCCAATGCCATGCCAACTAAATCTTCAAGAAACTTCTCCAAAACACTCGATCTTTGTTTGCTTTCAATTCTAACATAAGCGACATTGCTTTTTACTATTTTATTTTTATCGTGACATAATTGTATAATCCTAGCTACTGTCTCTATGTGGATACGACTGCCCTTTTAGGCTATACTGCTGGCAATAACTGTGATATCTTTTTGGGCGTAATCACATATATGAATAGGTCCGCCCCTGGTCATACCAAAGGGGTATCAGCGTGCGAACCCAAGAGGACAGCTGGCAAAGGAATCTGAGGAAATAGAGATGGACTATGGAGAGCTCCAGGACCACCATGATAGAGGGTTCTTGGTCCTTCATCAAGCCTTAGCTGAGGATACGAACCCTGATCGTGCATCTGTGAAACCTACGGCTGCTCCTGTAGGGGAATTTAGATGAGCGCACTTCTCTAGGAGAAAGGGAATCAGAGTTTGATGATGCTGAGATGGGTGAGCTTGGAGAGCAGGTAAGTCCCTCTGGTCATTCTTCAAAGTGACCTCAGTCAAGAGAGCTGAAGGTTGGGCTTTCTTCACATTAATTCCCAATGTCTAAGTTTATAGTGTGGAATTGCCATGGTTTGGGTATTAGGTGTGTGGTTAGCTCTTGCTAGAAGCTTATTTGTGGGAGAATACTTTGTTAGTCCGAGTATTGTTTTGATGATTTCAAATTATGCATGATGAAATAACATTTTTTAATATTTATATCCCTTAATTTGGAACAAGTTAAATATCATGTTTAGAAGCCTTTGTGCTCACGGTCGATCTGGCAGTCGATGCATGGATCGATCACGCCTCAAGAAGGCAGTGTTTTGAACCTCACGGTCAATACGGCGGTCGATGCACCGATCGACCACGGACTATGTGAGCTTATTTGGAGATGCGACGGTCGATAAAGGCATTGACCCTGAAAGCACCATTTCCTCACAGAGGCTGATGGACGATGTGACGGTCGATGCTACGGTCGACCGTGAAGCCTGAAGGTTGATGCGACCGTCGATCTAAGCTATGTTTGAGTGCGATGGACGATGTGGTGGATGATGCGACGGTCGACCGTCAGTCAGAAATCTAGCCGTTAAAGAGCCGTTGGAGAAGGCAAAAATAGCTGTTGGAAGGCTATTTGGCGGGCTTTGTAGCTCAGCTATAAAAAGGGAGATGCAGCAAACTTGCAAGATGCTAAGGCGAGCTAAGGGATCATCGGAAAATATTTGTAGCAAGTTTATCATCTTTATTTGTGAGCTTAACTTTGTAAAACTACTTCAAGTTGTGAATTAGACTTTGGGTGTGTTTGGTTGGCTTGAAGTGGAGTTGGAGTCACTTTTTTTGAAGTGACTCCAACCACTTCGGTTGTTTGGTGGTGTTGAAGTGAGATTGAAGTCACTTCAAACCACTTCAGCCCCAAGGCAAATTTAGTCCGAAGTCGTTGAAATGGCTCGCCGGGAAGTGACAAATAATATTAATAATATCGTACTGTAATAAAATATTAATATAAGTGGGTCCTACATGTCACGTGTCACCTCGTGATTGGTCAACATCATCCAAAATAGTATTATTTTAATATTTTAATTTAAAAATTATTTAAATATTAATAATTTAATATTAAAATAATATTTTAATATTTTAATTATTAAAATAAAATATTAAATTATTAAAAATCCATGAAATTGTCCACAGTTTGGGGTGAGCATATCTCCACTTCAAGCACCAACCAAACACCAGAACTCAGAAAATCCCAGAAAGTCACTCCAGTGAAGTTACTCCCCAAAAAGTCACTCCACTTCAGCTCACTTCTCATCAATCAAACATGCCCTTTTGTGAGAAAGAGAGATGAAACAGTGGTTGAGAGAGATTGTAAGGTTGCCAAGCACCCATAAGCTTGGTGGATAGGTTGCCAAGCACACGTAAACTTGGTGGAAAACTTGTAAAGGTCTTACAAGTTGTGGAACCTCATGGAGGATACTTGAGTGAAGTGGACGTAGGCAAGGTTACCCGAACCACTATGAAAATCTGGTGCAATTTCTCTAAACTTATCTTTGTATCCTTCATTTACTTGCTTTAATTTCTGTTCTTTTCATTTACAAGCATACGGTTTTATTAGACTCCACCTCTCTAGGTTTCCATCATCAATTTTCTTTTATAAGGCCTAAGACCAACCCTCTCTTAGACCTTCAGACTTGACTTCTTGTTTGCTTTAGAAACAGTTGTGTTTGAAGAACATTTGCCTCATATCACTCAACATTTGGGTCAGGACTGGTGTACTATCTTCTTCCGTCAAGAGGCCGCAACGTGGTATACGCGCAGTGTGGAGGGCTTCACCAGGTCTTGTCTTATTTGTGAATTACACCGATCAAGCCATCCATGGAGTTATAACCTCTGTAGGGCCAATGGTTCATATCTATCATTTATGGTGCTAGAACTTGGAGAGATAGAATTCCTTTATGGCAAACATTGAGCAGATTGAATGCTTGGGGTTAGCCTCATGTCATGATTGGCGAGTTTAATGCTTTGGCCGCTCTCTCAGAAAAGCTTGGTGGCTGGCCATTTCATTACTCAAAGTCAGCCCGGGACTTCCTTGAGTTCATCTCCTCCAATCAATTAACCGACTTGGGTTTTAAGGGGCCTTCCTTCACTTGGTGAAGCTGGCTTAGTGGTGAAGATCGCATCCTTGAACGATTAGATAGAGCCCTTTCCAACTCCCAGTGACGTGCTTGGTTTCCAAAAGCTAAAGTCACGCACCTTCCTCGCTTTATCTCTGATCACAGAGCCATCCTTCTAAGCCTTGACCTTGGGCTTTATCAACCAGGTCCTACTCCTTTTCGCCTTAGACATCATTGGGTGAACTCTGTGGAATTCAAGAGAATCTTGTTACATGCTTGGCAGGGGCCTTGTAGGGGATCTAAACAATTCATCTTTCAGAGCAAAATTAAGGAAATGAAGGGTGTGGTGAAGACTTGGAACAAGGTTGATAGTTTTGATCTTATTAATACTCAAAATTATCTTGTCCAGCGGCTTGAAGGATTTTATCTTCTTGAAGAACAGAGCACCTTAACCCAACAACAAGAGGGACGCATGCGGTCCCTTGAGAACAAGCTTGTAACTCTTCAGCTGAAATGTGATCAATTCCAAGGGAAACAGAGGAGAATTGATTGGGTCAGGGTGGTGATAGAAATACATGGACCGTTCATCAACAGGTCAGCCACTACTCATTTCAGAAACATGTCTGAGGTTCGTGATGAATTAGGTATCCTGGCCTCTTCTTATGATGATCATTGCCGCTTTCAAATCTAAATTCCAATCTTTGTGGGCATGAATATATTGCAATAGTCAACTGCCATCGCGAGTCTTGCCTACTCTTACTCAGGAAGGTCAAGATGCCCTTATTCAGCTAGTGATTGTTACTGAAATTAAACTTGTCCTATCTATGATGGGGAAAGACAGATGTCCTGGCTCAGATGGATTGACTGCTGAAATTTTCCTCAACCATTGGGATATAGTTGGTGAAGATCTGGCGCAGCTTTTCTTAGGCTTCTTTCTATCTTGCAAACTGCCACCTAGATGGAATGACACCTTCATTTCCCTAATATTTAAGTGCAAGAATCCTAGAAGAGTCTGTGATTTTATACCAATTAGTCTCTGCAATGTGGTCTATAAGTTAATTACTTCTATCTTAACTAATCGTATGAAACCTATCCTGCATCTGTTGATTAGTAAGGAACAATCAGCTTTTGTGCAAGGAAGGTCCATTCTTGATAATATTGGAGTTGCACCGGAAGTTATGCACTCAATCATAACAGTATCCAAATCAAATCCTCTCATGGCTATCAAAGTTGATCTCAGATCAGCCTTTGACACAGTGAGCTGGAATTTTATCAAGAGAGTACTTATTGCTATGGAATTCCCAACTACATGGATCTCCTAGGTTCTTGAATGTGTCACTACTCGAAGGTTATCTCTTATTCTCAATGGTAAAGTCTGTAGACATTTTCAATCAAAGAGGGGACTCTGACAAGGGGATCCAATTTCCCCTTACATTTTCATTTTAGCTCAAGAGGTCTTGATTGGTCTCATCAGACAACCCCTCCTTTCACTGGAAGGTGTTCCATTTGATAGAGGAAGAATGAAAGTAAACCATCTCTTGTTTGTTGATGATGTGTTTTTTGTTTCTAAGGCTAGTAGGGAGGAATCACAAAAGCTAATCAACATCCTTCGTAGATTTCAGTAGCTATCAGGACTGGAAGCAAACCCTGAAAAATCTAGTGTAAAATTCTCACCTCATACCTCTTATAGAAGGAAGCAGAGAGTAATTAAACACCTTGGTATTTCTGAAAAGCTTGGGGCTTGGAGATATTTGGGAGTTCCAATAAATGTTAAGAGGCTCCAAGCCTCTGATTTTAATTTTCTAGTTGAAGCTGTTCAAACGAAGCTTCAGTCCTAGCAGGCTTTAAAGATTTTAGAGGGTGGTAGAGCACAATTGATACAATCATTACTCCAATCTCTCCCTGTATTTGTGATGTCTACAACTCCAATCCATGTATCTGTCTTACATTGAGTTGAGGCTTTAGTGCGGGATATCCTCTGGCAAAGGCACCGTGGAGGTCTTACTAGGGTCTCTTGGGAGCATATCTGTTGTCATAAAATGGAAGGTATCCTTGGAATCAAGAACTTATGCCTCTGGCAGTAAGCCTTGCATATGAAGGGTGCTTCTCGCGTCTTAAATGATGATGAATCTCTTTGGTCCTGTGTAGTGAATTCTAAATATCACTTCAAGCAAAGGCTCCCTCCCTCTAAGCCTCCAACAAAGGCTTTTTCCTATTGGAAATCAATTTGTAAAGCATTAGACAACTTGAGATGTGGCCTGCGATGGCCTGTCGCTGCTAGAAATGGTATTAGAGTCTTAGATGACTGGTGGGTTCTGGATGGTCCACTGCGATGGTCACCTTACATGTTTAAATGTGATGACACCCCTCTTGACATAGAAGCTAGCTCACTCCTGAATACTAATGGTTGTTGGGACTCTGACTATATGGACCTTTTCTTTCACCCTTCTTTGGCCGAGGAGGTCTCATGCACTCCCATCTGTTCTGTAGATGATCAAGATGCCCCTAGGTGGGTTTGAGATCCTACTGGCAAGGTTACTGCAACATCTTGTTATAACTTCTTAGAGCATAGAAAAGGCAAGAAAAATGAGCCTACTGCAATGTGGTGGAATTTATGGAGAACTCCTGCATGGCCTCAAGTCAAGCATTCTTATGGAAGTTGGCTTATGGCAAGATTGCAACCTTATGTAACATGTGGAATCTGCATCTGATAATTAGTGATAAATGTTGTGCATGTTGTAGATTGGCAAAGGAAGACATCAATCATATCTTCTTTGAGTGTCCTCTTGCCCGACAGGTATGGCACAATGTTTTGCTTGATTCCTCTATTAGTGCTAGTCACCTAAAGCCCAACATGTATGGCACAATGTTTTGCTTGATTCGTTTGTTAATGCTTGTCTCCTAAACTTGGAATTCTATTTTGAATATCTTCAAAAAACAGAAGCAAATGGTGGTTGTAGAGGAGTCAACTATGTGATTGGGTATACTCTATGGACTTTATGGAAGAACAGATGCACAACCTTATTTGAAGGATCATGCCTAAGCGTGGGGAAGCTAACTTGAAGCATTCGTTGGTAGGTGCACGAGTATTGGCTTTTGAATGTTACAAACAAGGAGAGAAATCATCCAGCAAGGCAGTATAATTGGTCTGGCATCGCCTGCAAGTAGATGCTTCAATGGGTGCCCAGGGCCAAATTGCAGGTCTAGAAGTTGTTTTCAGAAATGAGCATGAAGATATTGAATGGGAACAGTCATGCATCTCCTTAGCAGACTCTGTTCTTCAAGCTGAGCTTCCAACCATTTTGTTTGCTATGAAGGAAGGTAAAAGACAAGCTATGAATCATTTGATCATTGAAAGTGATGCCAAACTGGCCGTTAACATGGTCAATTGTGAGGACATGTCCCTCTACTCATGGGTCGACCATCTAGGTCGAGCCCGTGGCTCGTTGTGGACCGTAAGGGCAATTTGGTAATTTGTGTCTTATCGGTTTGTTTCACATCCACATGTGCACACATAGCCCTAAGTTTGATTTATGTGCTTGTTAGAACCTTAGGCGGGCTTTGCATCAAAAGATCCAAGCTCGGGTGCGCGAAAGCTTGTCTTTAGGACAGCTGGCGGCCCATGTGCAATCGGTCGCTCCTAGGAGCGATCGATCGGACCTGTGTCAGTTGTCTGGATAAGGATGCGAACCGACCTAGTCCGGCCTAGTCTGACCAATCGGTCTTAGGACCGATCGATCGGACTCAAGCCTATAAGTAACCTGAGACCCCTCTGTTTTTTCCGATTTTTCTTCTCCTCTCCTCCTACCTTAGAAATTCTCATTTGGAGCATGATCCAGCGGCTTGGGAAGCTTTCCAGGAGCTAGAGGAAGAGATCTACACCCTCCTTGGACGGTTTGATTGAGAATCAAACGTGGATTAGCGTAGTTTGGTAGGTTTCTTCATTAAACCTTAGATTAGGTGTTTGTGTGTTGTTTAATTGATTGTTCTTCAATTAAACTATACTAGATGATGCTTCATAGCTTGTTTATCACCTGATTAAACTTTGGTAGGATTTTGTTTGGATTTGATGTGGATTTAAGCACGATTACATTATGTTATTTTCGGATTTTCTGGTTTAATTAGAACAGTAGTGTTCTAACATGATTTCCGAGCTTCACGTGCATTATCTGAGTTGCGTTTTTGAATTCTACTTGTAGATCCGTGAGTTAGCTTTCATTTCCATCTGATTTTATGATTTTTAGAGCTATGCACAATTTCTGGTGAATTACATGGACTGTATGTGCTGAAACCAGACAGTTAGCTTAATTAGTGTAATTAAGTGGTTTTTAATTATTTGATTAAGTTGATTCTTGGCTGCGATGATCTTTTAAGAGATCTGCAAAATTTTGTTTTAATCCAAGTTAATTTCAGTAGGATGTTGATTGATTTATTAAATCTGGAGTTTTACCAAAATTCTAAGTTTTGATCAGCTTTTGTTTAGCCAATTGATCTGGTTTTTGGATATGTGATTCGGGGTGCGTCGTTGAGTGGGCATATCAAGTTTCGTATCAATCAGACGGTTAGATTAATAATTATGGTTTTTTAGAGTTAGTAGAGCATTTGCTCTAATTGGATAAATTGAGTTGTTCGTTATCGCTTTATAATAATGTTATTATATCTGCGTAGGCCCTGTGCTTGGCATGTGGTTGAACCAAGGGGGTCGCGCCCCTTGGGATGTGTAGAATAAAATATGCATTTTATCCAGACCCTTGCCATGTTCACCCTTGGCGAGCCGTGTGTTGCGCCTGGCCCTGTGTAATAATTAGCATATTGTTGCATGCCTGAATTGTTATTGATGTGTGTGATCATACATGGCTTTATTTGCATTAGATGCATTCCTACGCTAGGCGTGGGCGATGGGTTGATCGCCGATCTGAGGCTGGGTAGCTTGGTCCATGTTTGAATGGTAGTATTCAGCCAATATCGATGATAGGCTTAGATGACTTGAATACATGTTGATCGATGATTTAGAGATCGTGTCAGCCTCGAGCCGGTTTTGAGGTGTACCCGGTGTCCGGTGTCCTATGCCTCTTGAGTAGAGGGTGTGCCTACTCAGCGGTGTCGTTTCCCGCCTAGCAGTGTCGGCTTCCTGCTTATGGGTCTGCAGTGCTGGTTTCTTACATTCAGGGACATGCGATGGGGTTATGGGGCCCATGTGTACACCCAAGCTTGCTTGAGGGCGACACTGTTGTGCTCCCTCCTTCATGTGTGAGTCGTAGTGTAGTTTCCCTACTGAGCTTAGTTGCTCGCTCCTACCCGGGCTGCGTTTTGCAGGAGCAGGCCTTAGCTCTTCTTCAGTGGCCCCTACTGGGCAGGTGTTTGGTGACGCGGCGGCGTCTGGCGGTATTTGAGGAGCGGTGATCGTCTGCTTGCCCCTTTTTGTTAGATAGTCTCCTATGGGAGTAAGATGTATAAATGTTAACCCTTTTGAGGTTTTGAATTATATCTCTATCATATCATTTCAGGTTTGTGATAATCATTTTAATAAGGGTGCTTATAAATTGTTTAGGGAGACCAATAGATTAGAGGGAACCATCGCCAAAACTTTTTCGCATTTAGTTAGGTTCCGGTTCTCATCGCCCGGCCCGGTTGGGCCTTCGCGGGTCGGGGCGCGACATCAATGGTCATCTGCCACCAAAAACTAATTGCTTGAGCTTCTTGTAGGAAATTTGGTGGGTTGTGGGGGCTGTTAGCGTGGAAATTTAATCGTTAACCGGTCAAATAGTCAAGGTCAAAATTACCTAACACTTTACTGATCAGATGATTGTGATATGGATCAACTCCTTCGAACTTAGTTCGAACCGAGGTGTCAAGTTAAACAAAAACCTGGATTGAACCTAATTTAATAATTTAATAAAGACTAATTATCAAGACTAACTCTTAATTAATCCTAGATTAATCTAGATAAAACAGTAAAATTATCTTCTAAAGTTATTAAAGTAATCTAAAAAGCAGTAAAGATCATCCTAAATTACTAAATCAAGGAAGAGATAAGTTAAACCTACTGTAATCTAATTAAAAGACGTTAAAAGATTAAATAATAAACATTTAAATTAAACTATCTAAAGAAAACAATAAAGAAAGCATCATAAAGATCTAGTCCTATAGGAGTTACATGAGAACAGTAATAAAAACTACTTTATGCGAAGATAAAGAATAAAGATTAAAAGAAACGTACTCATTTCATTAAATAAAGTAACTTGCAGGAATAAGAAACCTATTGAAAGAAAACATCAAGCTCGTAGGATCTGGATTTGGTTTGCGAGAGAGATTACACAGTGAAAGAGAAGACTATTTATACTTAAGCGGTTAAATTGTCTGGTAACTCCCGCTTAGCACGTTCTCCACTATCTTCCATCTTTCACTCTCGATGAACCACATGTCTCACGTTCTCCGATGTTTCCACATTTCTCCACGTCACAATTTGATCGATGACGGTTGCATCTGGGCGATGAGCTTTCCTCGTGCTGCCAGGTCCTCATTTTGATCGATGATCTTTTTTAAGTTGCCATGTCATTCTTCTTGGCCGATGCTTCTTTTGTGTACAAATCATTATCGCCCATGGCCGATGGTTCTTTTGTGTATAAATCATCATCGCCCATGGGCGATATTTCTCTTGCCTTTCTTCATTTGGTCGATGGCTTCCTGCATATCTACCTTATAAGATAAGGTGATAGCTACTAAATTATCCTACTGTCACATGTTGTCCTACGTAGAGTCTTACGTGGCTTAAATCCTGGATATATAAAACTAGTGGGAACCCGTGCCCTTGGCACTGTTGGGCACGATTCTCTCTCTCGCACCTTCCCCGCCCCCTTCTTATTAATAATACCGAGGAAAATGATTTGCGTACATGACCACGAGGCCCTGTACGCTGCACATTTTGAGTCATCTAATCCATCGGTAGTGTTCTACTGATGAATTAGATCAACCAATCGGTAGTGTTCTACCGAATCGATGATTGATACATTCAATTGGTAGATGTCTACCGATTGGATGATTTGATCCATCAGTAGTGTTCTCCCGATGAATTAGTGACTCAATCGGTAGATGTCTACCGATCCCGATCGAAAGGCATGTACCCCAATCGTGACCCTTTGACTAATCCATTTGACAGCCCCCTTTCTATTAATAAGACTAATCCAGTTCAGTTAAATATCTCACTATATAAGACTGCTCTATCTAAATTAAGGAAAATTTTCATGAGAACACTAAACACTTACATGACCAAAGTTAAAATGAGTGGAAGTCATGAGTAATTCTATTCATTAGTCATTACAATGTTATTATTCAAAGAAACTGTGAATAAATCATTCCTCTCAGGGGGAGCACCATGTAAATTCCAAGATTCATTTTGGCAATCGGGGCAATCGTACAGTGTCGGAGAGGTTTTTCAATCCAATAGATATATTTTCAAAAGAGAAGAATTGAAAGCTCCAAATTACTTTCACAAATAAATCGTAATAGTGAGGCCAACCGAATCATAATTTTGCACTTCTATCTTCCAAAAAAAAAGATCAAAATTCTATTATCATAATTGAAATCAATCATTTGAATTATGATGTAATCATAAATTGTAATGTGCCTGCTTTCTTTATCTTTTCTAGAAAGAGGAGGATATATGGTCTCTAAACGAAGTGAATTAATAGATTGATTAAAAATATAAATTACAAATTGAGAAAAGAACAATTGATATGGTTTCTTTATCTTTGTTAGAGAGTGGTCATCCTCTTCTCTGTCATGGTGATCCAAGGTGGAAAGCCCACCATAAGCGTGCTAAGAATATTTAGAAAAGTTCTCAATGGGTTTTCTTTAGGGAAACTTTAAACTATATATGCACGGTGAGACTTTACCCCCCCAATTCACTTGGCTTTCATTTCCTTTCAATTTCAACACATAAATCATCATTAGTGTTCAGTAAGGGATAGATCAAGGTGGAAACTATTTCCGTTGTGTTAAATGGGATCATCCGGAAAAAGGATTGGGTTAACTTTAGGATTATCCGATCCAGTTTAGGATTATCCAATCCAGTAAAGCTAAGCATCATAATCAACACAATATTGTATGATCAGATTCAACTTCACTTGATTCATATATCTGATAATTCCTTGGGACCTCTGTTTTTTTTATATCTGATAATTCCTTGGGACCTCTGATTCTAAAAAAAACAGAGTTCTGCAACTAATTGCATCTCTCTACTTTAGATCTCCATCACAAAAATTTTACCAATGTTTTTCAGAAATAGCTACAGTTGTTGACATCTCCAAAACATCTTCTCACAAATAACACAAACATCATCACGATTCCATATCAAACCAAAACTCAAACTTCTCAAACAAAACCACAACTAAAGAGAGAAGTGATAAGAATGCTACCTCAGCCACCAATTGCTCCATCAAAGATCAATACAAAAACAAGCCAATCTTTAACAAAACCCCATCAAAGATCCACCCAATGCTCCTTCCCCAACAAAACCACCGAACATGAACTGCTTCGGAAGCTTCCATGGGATCACGATGAAGAACGTGATCACCCAAGAATCAGCAATCGGATGTGGACCAAACACAGCACTGCGATGCGAAAGAAAGAAAACCATTGATCAGATTCAAAGAACAGACAAAGAAAGCAAATTCTTCATCGATGGGAACAGTCACCTGTGTGGTGGGAACTTCGACGCAATCGGTGTTCCTCATGACGGCCTTCTCCTCCGCAGGTTGCGCCGGCACCGGCGGCCCACGCTTTCTAGATTGCCTCCATCGCACCGCCGAACTCCATCGCAACGACGCCGAACTCCATCGCCGGAGCAGCGACAAAGCAAGACAAACCCACAGCCACCCACGCCACTGTACCCGCCGCTACTACGATGCCCACCACCGCCGCCACTCCTCGGGGCTACGGCCGTTCAACCCCTCGATGGCGTCCTCATTGGAGAATGGCAACGAACGCATATCCCCCGCCCCCGTAGCCACGGTCTAGGCCACCACTGTCAGCACCCCCGCAACCGCCCTCCCGGCGCTGACCGCCGCCGTAGCAATCACCCCCGCCACCTTAGCCGCTCCCGCTACGGTACACTCCACCGCTGCCGCGGGACTGCACGGTGATGAAGAGAGTGAATGCCGCCTCTATGGTACCCTCCACCTTGCAAGAATGTTGCTGAATCAACACCGCCACCACCAAAGGCGATGAAGGCCCTCTCAAGAGAGGGATCGTTGGTGGCCCAGGAAAGTCCACCAAGGAAACACCGGAAACCGAGAGGAGAGGAGAGGAGATCCCAGCCGACCAAAGCACTACTCTCTCTCTCTCTCTCATTATTTCTGTTCTGTGACCACCCCCACCATGGCCATCGTGGATGCGCTTGACGCCACCGCCGACCGCAGGTAAGCCTGGCGATCTACGTTACGGGGGTCGTCCGCATAGTTTCCTCCGGCATTTACATCCTCTCCACCACGTACTCGACAGCCGTGAGAGGAGGCGGTGTCGTAATGACGCAAATCTGGGCGATTCCATTGGGACAGTGTTAGAGAGGAAATCTAACCGTTGACCGGTCAAATAGTCAAAGTCAAAATCCTATTCCACACTTAAGTATCAGATGATTGCAGTTGAGTTCTACTCTTTCGAATTAACGAACCAGAGATGTCAAGTAATATGGAAATCTAGATTAGACCAAATTAAATAATCTAATTATCAAGATTAACTCTAAATTAACCTAATAAAAGCCTTAAATTATCTAAGATTACGAAATTGATTAAGTAAAGCAGTAAAACTCCTAAAATTAACTTATTCTAATGGAAAACAGTAAAGAAAGCTGTAAGAAAAGCAAGAATAAAAGAGACTAAATACACCTAAATTAATCTTAAAATACTCCTATGATCATGAATAACAGAAACAATAATTAAAAGACTAGTTTAATCTAATCTAAAACTAATTTAACTTAACTAAATCTTCATTAATCTTATATCAAACTATGCGGAAACAAAACAGAAACGGACAGAAACGAACAGAAACCATTAATCTAGAACTAAAGAAAAGAAACAAAAGGAAGAAGCGATTAAAACGACTACATTATCTAGATTATACTAAAAAAGCAGTAAAGAAAACCATTAATCAAACTGAAAGCTTTATTAATCAACTTACATGTACATAAGAAACGAAAGCCATGTTTAAGAGCAGGTTACAAGTTGTCGGGGGGGTTTACAGTGGAGAAGAGAATCTATTTATTCTAAGGAACTGAATAACTGCTCTCGCCTTGAGGGTTGTTGGCGTAAAAGAAGGAGATCGTGCGCGAACTGCTCCATAACAGCTTCTCCCACGTTCGTGTCTGGTTTGGAGAGTACACGTGGTCGATACTCGTTCGTTGCATACGTCACGATTACACTGGCTTACTTATCGTTTCTTGTCCACGTCATACCTGCATGTGTTTTTTAACCATATTTGGCACACGTGTTAATTGCTTTTGGACAATGATATAAGTAACATGTCCAATTGTGACTTTTGAGCGATTATCGTCCTTAGTCCCTTAAATGATGGTGCCATATGGACGATATCGTCCATTTGGTCAATATTCTATCGTCCATTTGGTCGATAGGATTCCATCGTTCATTTGGTCGATAGTCTATCGTCCATTTGGTCGATAGATTCTATTGTTCATTTGGTCGATAGGTTTCATCTTGTCGATATAGTTATCGTCCATTTAATCATTACTTTTTGCTTATGTGTCCATCATTAATGTGTTAGCCATTATTTTGGCTAACATTTTGCCCCCCATGCGGTAATCGAGGAGACGCTTTAATGATGAGGTGACCGTATCAGACGGAGTTTGACTGTTTTGCCTAGGTTTTCAAATTTAATCATAGCGGATGTTTAGGAAAATGAACCGCTGCGCCGTTTCTTTTCTCTATCCAAATCTTTTGGGATCCGGCATTTAAACCTTTTGGCAAGTAACGACAAAAAACCCTTTATTTAAATCCCTTCCTTTAGCTAGGAAAGAACTTTCTTCGCCTGTCTTCTTCTTCAAGTCTCCTAGGGTTTTACTGCTCTTTACCTACCTCCGCGGCGGTTCTTTGTTCTTTTCCTCTTAACCCCGGCGTCTACCCCTTTTCGTCATCATGGTGCGTGAGATCAAGGCTGATAACGACGTGCAGAAAGAGGTGACGTCCGCCGTTGGGGATTACAATGAAAACATGAAGTCGGAGGACATATGGAGCGGTTATCTGGTCCGGGAAAGTGACCTTAACTCTCAGTTATTTATTTTGGGTCCTTGCTTCATTCCTGAAAGTATTCCTTCTCTTGGTTCCGAGGAGGCTATTCTTGTTCATTCTTTTCCTCTTTCTGGCGATTTGCCCTTTTCTGGAACCTTAAATCTTTCTTCTCTTTCTGCAAAAAATCCTATCATTTGCTGGCCATTAGTTGATGATAAGTTCATAAAATGGTATAATACGATGATTGGCCATTCTGAGACTAAATCGATTTTTTCTGATGCGGGCATCTTAGATTTCCTTGACTTGAGCACCAGGGTTCCTCTTCAAGACTCTAACTTGCTTATTTCGTCGCTCCTATTTTAGTCGACAGAATATAACAATTTTATCTTTCCCTTTGGTTCGCTTACCATAACTGTGCTTGACATATCGCTTTTAACGGGTTTAACTCAACTTGGTACTTCGGTATCGGCCAATATGGACGTACCCAAGAAGGAGATTGTTTTTTAGGCCGATAAGAACTATAGCCTTTTCATTAATTATTATGCCAAGTTGTTTGAGAGCGATGGCCCTCCAAACTCTCTTAAACGATTAGCTTTCTGTTACGAGCGGTCTACTCGTGATCCTCTCGTAATGGGTCTCTACTGCTCCAATCGATCAGAATCGGCCTGATCGGACTTGATTTGAGTCCAATGGGCTGAAGCTGGATCGAATCTGGTTCAGATCTGGCTCAGATTGGGGTAGGACTCGACTGGGTCAAGTCTGGATTGGTTGATTGGCCCTTGGAATTGAATCTGGCTCGGATTGGGCTAAGTGGCTTGGCTGAAACGGCTAGGAGTGGGTTAAGTGGCTGAACCAAATCAAGTTGACTGGATCCAGTTGACCAAGTCAACCAACAGTGGCTGAGGGAGAGGCTAAGGTTGATCCGAGGGCTGACGGCCGCCGGAGGTGGATCGCCGGCGTAGGGGCGGCGGCGGCGGTCGGGATAGTGTCAGGAGGGGTCGTGGGACGTAGGGGATGAGATCCAATGGAGTGGATTGTACGGGGAAGGTTTAGATCGACGGGATCTGGAGGATGGCCGGCGGTATGTTTTGAGGGATCGGCGTCGGGGACGACGGCGAGGCTCGGGGGTGGCTTAGGACGTCGGGATATGGTCTAGGAAGGTCTGCGGGCTACTTTGGAGGGATCTGGGAGTGAGATCGGGGTTGGGCACGGGATGACGGCGATGGGGACGGAGGTCGGGTTGGCTGTGGATATCACCGGAGACGGTGAAGGACGACGGGAAGGGTATGACCGGAGTCGTGGGAGATAGGGGAAGGCTTTGGCGGTCTTGGTTGGCGATGGGGACGGCCGGAGAGGAGAGAACGGCGATGGTCGGCGGTAGCTTAGGGTTTCGGGCACGGGAGAGAAGAGAGGAAGGAGATGAGCTGACGTGGCGATGACGTGGCGTGGGGTCGCTGACGTGGCGGAGAGAGAAAGTTACGTGGAGAAGGAAGATGAAGGTGAAGGCGATGCCGGCTGCGGAGAAGATGACCAGCGGGGAAGAAAATGGATCTATGGTAGATATCGGGTGGAAGCTATATTATCTCTACTCCTATGATAATTTATCAACTACTCCTAATAATTCATAACTCTTCATTCATCATTCATCATTACCTAATACAAACTACTGAGGTCCTTTTATAGAGACCTTGACAGAGTCCTAATCCACTAGAAAAACCCCCTTGCTTAATTAGCAAGTAATAAGGTTTCTGACTCAACTCAACTTCCTAACTCAAAGGGACTCTTAATTAATTCCTAACAATCAACTAGGACTCAATAAAAGACTAATGATAAATACTAATTAAATACTCTAGTTTGAACTAGGGAAGTCCAAGTCAAACTAGGAAAGAGGTTGAACCAGCTTGGTTCCTCTTCTGGGTTCGGGTCCAGTTGGTCGAGTCGGATCGACTCGTATCACGTTCATTTACTATTGGCTTTGTAAATTTGTCCTTTGCCTCCCTGCCAAAAGACCTGTCAAAGGGTATATCCCACTCGCTTGGGATCTTTCTTCAGGCAAACAAGTTTTTTGTCTTGCTCCTATTGTTTTATCGGCCATTTATCGGGGAATGTATCTCGTCCTTGAACAGTTGAGGGAAGGTGGTAATTTGACGGGCTTTGGTCCTCTATGGCTCGTCCAATTATGGCTTAGAGCTTATTTCCCTGATCTTCACATGCCGCCTTCATCGTCATCGGCCAGAACTCAAGGCCATTTGTATCTTTCTTCATCTTCTATTCCCAAATCCTTTCGACAGGCGTTCAATTATTTCTATACTTTGTCCAATTTTTCTTCATATCGTCCATTCAATCCTGAGTCTCACCCATCGTCCATTAAGCCTTTACTTGATCTTTCCTCAGACTTAGAGTCTGATGATAAGATACTGGCTTGAGCCCGTTTTCTTATCGGCCGTGATCTTCACTTCGATACGGCTCGGGGCAAGGCGAATAATAAGTGTGGAGTAGAAGTTTTTGCTCCCAATTTTGATGCTCGCCAATTTGGCCTTAAACAGTCTTGGCCAGTGCCACCATACTTCAGCTTCAATATCGTCGCTAGAGGGCGATGTATATTCCCAGACATTGAGCGAGTAATTTATGTGGACAAGAGAGAATTGCTCCTCATTAAGAGGTTTAGGCTTAGACCTTTTGAGCCTACTAGTGAGATTGAAGCTAGTATCACTGACAGCTGGAAAGAAATGGTCGATGAACGTCTTTTCTTTGCTGACAAGGACTTAGTTTTTGAGAAATTTATTCCTCCAAAGGAGAATAAAAGACAAAAACAAGTGGTTGTTGGTCCTCTACCAAGTAAACGAAAGACAAAAGGTATATCTTCATCGTTCTTCTTGATTTTTTGATATCCTTTCTTAATTTGATAACATATGATCGATAGGTTCAGACGATGAGGGCGATGCACCGCCCAAAAAGAAGCGTGGTAAGGGGAAAACCATCGTCCAACCTCAACCATCTTCTTCTCCAAAAAATCAATCATCTCCTCGATCGATAGGTTCCAACGATGAGGATGATGAACCGCTCATAAAGAGACGTGGGAAAGGAAAAACTATCGTCCAACCTCAACCATCTTCCTCTCCGAAAGATCAATCATCTTCTCGACCATTTGCAGAGGAAAAGGTTAATTCTCCCAGTAGCAGTCATCGAAGCAGTCAATCTGCTCATGCCACGTGAGTATCATAATATTTTCTTTCCAGTTATGTTGGTATTTTCCTTTTGATACTCAAACCTTTACGTCTTCAGGACTGCTGTAGATGTGGGCTCCAGTACTCCGAGCTCTTTGTATTCTTTGTCTTCTCCTCGACCTACAACCAAAGTTCCTGAAGTTATGGTTGATACATCTCCTTCCCAAATGGTCGAGGAACATCCTCTAACTTCTCCTGGTTATGCTGATAAGAGTGTGCCTCCAACTTCCTCGGCAAAATCCTCTTCAAAGGCAAAGGCGCATGTACGTTCTGGTGGTAAATCAAACGACTCGCCCAAAAGAATTTAAAAGTATAGATAACCTTATTTTATTGATGATCGATCTATCGACCATTCTCTAATTTTTAAATCTTCAGGAATTGAGGAAGCAAAAGTCTGGAGGCCAAGACTCTGGTCGAGAAGAGGAGGATGAAGACGATAACAACCTTTTTGACGTCTTAAATGCAACTCCATCTAAACCAGGTTTGTCATTAACTGGTAGAATACTCGTTCATGGTCCGTATAGTCTTTTACGAGACCTTGGTAATGCGAGTTTATCTTCTGTATCAGCTTCTCCTAATCTCCCAGCTGCTCCACCTCTGGTTGAAGATCTCTCGGCCAAAACTGTTAAGCCGGGCATTGCTGCTTCTCCAGTTGTCTCATCAACAGAGGCAATAATTGCATCACCAACATCCCGTCGTGGTGTCCTCGAACAAGTAATGGTCGATATTATATCGCCAACTTCTCATGTTTTAACATCAACTACTGATGTTCAAACAAGGGCGACTACTAAAAGCCCGACAGCTGCTCCTTCTGCAATGAGGACTTCAACTTCATCTTTTGTTACTCCCACTGCTCATCCATCCAGCTCTACCTCTTCACAGGTATTCATCGTTCAATTTGATTCTTTCGACCATTTAGTGTTAACTCTTACTGAATGCTTGTTCTTTTCAGGGCGATCTCGCCCAATTAATGAATATTGTCCTGGCCTTCTCGGATTCCTGGTATTCTATAGAGACTGCCAAGAAAACGGCTGTTGACCCTGAAGTTGCACAAGGGAGTCAACATGAAGAATTCAGGCGTGCTTTATCTCAATGCCTTGTAGTTTTGGATAAACTACCTGAAGAAGACTTCACCAGATCAGATAGTGAAGCACTGGACAAAGCGATAAAGCCTTTTCTCTCCGTGGATCCAACAGTCTTAGGGTTTTCGTCCAGTGATATGGACGATATTCACAGCATTAAGATCAAGGTTGAGAGTCTGACTGCTGAGAGAAATAACCTAATGAATGAGATAGTTCTTATAGGGGAACGTCAAGAGCGGCGTACCCACATCAGAGATATCATCAGTAATCGTGTTAAACAGCTCCAGAAAAATACTGATGATATTGGCGAAAAAGAATCAGAGATCCTTGGTTACCAAAACCAAATGAAAGAGTTAGAGGAAAAAATCGCCCAATGTACTATTCAAAAGAACTATCTCCTCCGCGAGACTACTCAACTGGCTGAGGAGGGAAACCAAATGATGCAAGAGTACGTCGCTTTGGAGGCGAATTCCTCAAAAGATCGCCAAGTCGATTTGAAGGGTGAACTCGTGAAGAACAAGCAACACTTTAGGGCAGTCCGTGAAAAAATTGCTCTTTTATCTCAAAATCTCTCCTTGAAGAGATAATTTTTCCTTGTCTGATATGAGCGATGAAATTTGTAATGCAACACTTTTGGCCGATATATTTTGTAATGAACATATTTTGTTAATTGCTATCGTCCAAATCTCAAGGACGTATTTTGTTAATTGCTATCGTCCATATTTTAAGGACGTTTTTCTTCTATGCCTTTCATTCCATTGATGGGTAGTACTTCTTAATGTATCGACCATTCATCATTGATCGATGCAACCCACCGTCAATATTCCTCAGTTGATATGATCCATTTGGAAATACTTGATCGACCAAGTATGGTCCTTCCCAGTTGGGCGACCACTTTCCATATTTGGGATCATTACGATCTATAGGTAGGATCGTTTTCCAAACTAGATCTCCTTCTTGAAATTCTTTTGAAACTACCCTTTTATTATAAATATCGGCCATTTTTAACTTTTGTGCCTTTATATTTTCTAAGGCAATAGCTCGTTGCTCCTCGAGCTTTAAAAGATTATACATTAATGCTTCTTCATATTCTTCACTATTTGAGCGATCTTGTTCCATAACTCTGGGCGATAGAACATTTATCTCAGCCGGTAGCACCGCCTCTTAACCATAAACTAATTGATAAGGCGTAACCTTAGTACTAGACTTAGGTGTAGTTCTATGTGCCCATATCGCTCTTAGTAAACCTTCATGCCATTGCCTTGGGTTATCGTCCATCATCTTTCTTATGATTGACTTGATGGTTTTATTGGACGCTTCAGCCTGTCCATTAGATTGGGCATAGTAAGGTGTAGAATTGGCCATATTAATTTTATACTCAGCCAAAAAATTCTTTACCTTAGAACTTACAAACATTGTCCCTTGATCGGACACAATTGTTTGTGGAATGCCAAATCTACATATGATGTTTTCCCAAATGAAATTTATCACTTGATCATCAGAAACATTTTTTAATGGGATCGCTTCTACCCATTTAGTAAAATAGTCTATTGCCACAATTACAAACTTGTGCAACATGGACAATGGAGGATAAATTTTCCCTATAATATCTATCGCCCAACATCTGAATGGCCAAGGTTTAACTATGATCGATAACTCACTTGCTGGAGCTCGTTGTAATGGACCATGTCTTTGGCATGATTCACATCCTTTGGCATATATAGCACACTCCTCCCCCATGCGTGGCCAATAAAAGCCGCTGCGCATTATTAGCCAGCGCATTTTGATGCCAGACTGATGTGCTCCACAAACACCATTATGTATTTCGGCCATTGTCAATTTAGCTTCATCAGTATGCAAACAGCGCACTAAAACTCCATCTGGTCGACGTTTATATAAAACGTCGTTTTGCAGAAAATAATGTATCGCCTTAAGACGGATTTTTCTATCGACCTTAAGCAATGAGTCTTTCAAAAAATCGACGATTGGGGTCCGCCAATCTGGTTGGCTATCGATTAGACTTACCTCGTTTGGTCGATTATATCTCTCTAGTGCAGAGTGTATCATACCAGAACTATAATCGTTCATGCCCCCCAAGTGTTTTAACACTTTATAGCCTGACGCGATTTGAGTGAGTGTATTAGCCTCATCGTTCTGCAATCTTGGAACGAAGAGTAATTCAAAATCGTTAAAATGATTTAATAACATTAGAGCGACTTGATGAAATGGAATTAGTATATCGCTTTGGCATTTATAATGTCCAAGTAAATGATTTATCACTAATTGTGAATCACCTTTGATTTGTACATTGGACACTCCTAAGTCTAACAAAATTTCTAGGCCGATGATTAGAGCTTCATACTTAGCCTGATTGTTAGTACATAATTGCGATAGAGTATACGCAAATTTATATTTGCATCCAATGGGCGATAGGATTGTGATCCCAAGGCCAGCTCCATTGACAGTTTTAGAACCATCAAAGTACATCGTCCATGGGGTGAGCAATACGTTGTTGATTTCTCGCTCTAATTCCTTTGGTATATCTACGCAAGGATAGTCAGCTAAAAAATCGGCCAATGCCTGGCCCTTAATAGCCTTTTGAGATACAAATTGAATATCAAATTCAGCCAAAGTTAAAACCCAATAACCAATACGTTGGTGTAAAATTGGCCGAGAAAACAAGAATTTTAATACATTGAAATTAGATATCAAGTAGACAGTTACAGGTTTTAAATAAGCTCTAAGCTTAGTACACATAAAATACAAGGCCAGGCACAACTTTTCTTTGGCCGAGTATTTCTGTTCATAAGGTAACAACTGTCTACTTAGATAGTACACTGCTCTCTTAGCTCCATCTTTTCCATCTTGCGCCAAGAGTCCGCTTATTGATCGGTCTGCTACAGCAATGTAAAGCTTCATGGGTTGTTCCAACCTTGGCGGCGCCATAACTGGTGGCGTTGATAAACATTGCTTCAAGCGTTCAAAGGCTTGTTGATGTCGCTCTTCCCAGACGAAATCGTCTTCATTCTTTAATTGTAAGAGCGATGAAAACTCTTGAGTTTTACCTGCGTAGTTAGCAATAAACCTTCTTAAAAAATTTACTTTACCAAGAAACTTTTGCAGTTCTTTCTTAGTCTTTGGAGGACTGGCCTCAATTATAGACTTTGCTTTGTTTTGGTCAAGTTTTATTCCTCGCTGATGGACGAGAAAACCAAGGAAATTCCCTGCTTGCACACCAAAGGCACATTTCAAGGGATTCAATTTTAAATTATATTCTCTCATTCGCTCAAAAGCTTTGATCAATTACGAAAAGTGATCGGCCATAATTGGTGATTTTACAACAATGTCATCGACATACACCTCAATAAAATGGCCAATCATATCATGAAAAATCAAGTTCATCGCTCGCTGATAAGTAGCACCGGCGTTTTTTAGACCAAAGGGCATAACAACCCATTCATAACTTCCAAGTGATCCTGGACATCTAAATGCCGTTTTATGAACATCATGATCGGCGATATAAATTTGGTTATATCCAGAATATCCATCCATAAATGAGTATATTTCATGCCCAGCGGTGGAATCAACTAAATTATCGACCGATGGCATGGGATACTCATCTTTGGGTGTAGCCAAGTTTAAATTTCTAAAGTCTATACAAACTCTAAGTTTGCCATTTTTCTTCTTAACTGGCACTATATTAGAAAGCCATTCTACATATCTGGCTGTTCTAATAACGTTAGCATTCAACAAACGTTCAATTTCTTTCTTTACTTCTGGGATTATGTTTGGAGCAAAGCGTCTAGGCGCTTGCTTATATGGTTTAAAATTTGGTCGAGTAGGTAGTTCATGCTCTATAATATTTCTATCTAAACCACGCATTTCTTTATAATCCCATGCAAAGCAATCTTTATATGAACGTAAAATGGCAATGAGTTCATACCTTACATCTTGGTCGATAAGCTTACTGATGAATGTTGGATGATGCTCCTCGCCATCACCAAGGTTGATTTCTTCCAAGGGGTCTTGAGCTTGCATATTTCCACGTTTGCCGTAGGGGACTTCTTCCTCATCTTCTTGGGAATCTCTTTTAGACAATCTAGGTCGTTCTCTTCTTGTGCAGCGAACGCTTACACTTGATAAGCCATTAGTTTGGCTTTTAAGGCCGTTACAGCGGCCTGATTTCTTTCAGAGTTTGAACTCATCACTTCTGGTTTGTCGCCGATTGTCGGTCAGATTTAGGTGCAAAGACCACTGAGGTTGGTCTTGCCGGATCAAACAGTTTCGCCACACGCTCCCTTAGCATAGCTCCATTCTCAGAGACTACCTTAAGTGTGTCTTCAAACTGAAGGAATTGTAAGGGGCCATAATTGCAGTCATAGAAAGATGCCTCCAAGGCATGCGTGTCCATACTGTATGGCATGTTATCGGCCATAACTGACTCCACATTTCCCTCGTCATTCCATAAAAATAAACACTGATGAAGAGACGACGGAACACACTGACTGGCATGGATCCAGTCTCGACCAAGCAGCATATTATAGCTGGTCGATGAGTCCATGACAAAGAACGCTGTCGTTCTTGTGACACTCCCAACTTTTATGTCTAAGGGAAGGATTCCCTTTGCTGGGGCTGGAACTCCACTGAATCTTGTTAGCGTGATATCTGTGGGGATAAGGTCGCTGTCGGTTTTGTGCAATTTCTTCATCATCTTTGCAGGGATGGCGTTCACTGCGGCTCCGGTGTCAATTAGGACTCTGCTTACTGGGACATCATTGATCTCGGCCTTGATATGAAGAGGCTGTAAATGGCGCGTCATTGCTGCGGGAGGTCACTCGAACACTGCGTTATTCCGATCTTGGGGAGTTTCCTTGCGTGCACTGGTCGATGAATAAGGTTGATGGGCAACTGCTTTCCCTTTTTCCTTAGCTGCAATCTGGATGACTTCTGGGTTTTCTTGACCATCCCATGATGGCCACTGTTGATCCTTCTAGTTTTGTTCCTGCTGGGTCTCTGTTTCTTCCATGTCCCAACCAGTTGGGATGATTGGCACTTCATCAGCCTGCGGACTGTACTTGGCCACATCAGACTTGGGAACCCACTTCTTTACAATGGGATCGCCATAGCAAACCAAATAATCGAATTTACCGCTTGGCTGGCCCTGAGTGCTGATAGCTAGATTACCTGCCTTGTAGAGATCCATTAATCGCTTCTTTTGGGAGATGTTTCTTCTCGCCGCTTCTTCATTCACCTTGATAGGTACCTCTATTTCTACCCATTCAACACCCTCGACCATGGGTTCTTGTTCTTCATCACCCCAGCCAGTTGGAACAATTGTTGTCGACGTCGACGGAATAATCTGGGCGACAACTTCCGTCTTCTTAATGAAACGCTTCACCTTCACTTCCCCATATACTCGCAGGTAATCATATCGGCCACTTGGCTGGCCACCTGGTCCAACTGCTGGATTTCCTTCTTCATACAACTGTCTCAACAGTTGCTCTGTAGACATACCCCTCTTCTGAGCTACATCAGTTACGTCAATTTTTTCCTCGACCTCGACATACTCATCTTCCTGGTCTGATACTAAATTCACTAAGGGTGAATTTTCCACTTCATCGACCAAGATAGCCGATGTGTCTCCATCTTCCTCGACCAGTGTGGCTGACGATCCATCATCGGCCATGTCAGATATGTCTGAGTCGCTTTCAGTTGGACATTGTTGTCCAAGGCGACTTGGCAAGATATAGTTATTCACGATGACTGACGGGATTGTTCCGAATCTGATTACTTGGGTTGCTCCAGCCTCATCGTCATCATCCTTGTTTGGACGATGGAATTTGCTCTTTGAAGACTCTGTTGCCTTAGAGACAGCAACATCTTCCTCAATCTCCTCAGCTTCTTCATCCTGACTTGGGTTAGTTTCTTGTGCTTGCTTGGCCTTCATCATCTGGCCATACTTCTTCTGGTGGCGGTGGTATTGAGTCCTCGTCATCTCCTCCACAGGAACTGATCGACGAGTATAGCAGTTGTAGTTGTACCATCGCTCTGGCTTGTAAGGCTGCGGCATAAAGCTCTTTGGGTACACGTGAGGCTTTTCTCTGTTCCACAGCCTAGACTGTGGACGATGGAACTTGGTCCCAAAGAACGGTGTCATTGGGCGACTGAGATCCCAATGGCATCTTGGGCAGACATGTGGGATAACAGGTTCTTTCCCTTTGTCCTCGCCAAGTCTTGTGAACACATCTGGACGACTGTCGTCCTCAGTCTCGTCGATGACAATTTTGAACTTTGGCAATTTGAAGTTTGCCACATTTGTCAACACCATTCCCACTGGAGCAGCTTTGGGGAATGGATTCGCATCAACTCCCATGTGTTTGGCTGGGAAACCAATCCTACCGGAATCAATCGCATCCTGCAAAACATTACGGAAAGCCAAATAATGGTTAGTGTGATGTGACCAAGCATTATGCCACTTACAATATCTTTTGTCCTTGATCTCATCAAGGCTTGGCATAGCATGTCCATCTTTCAATTTGACTTGTTTATCTTTCAGTAATTGATCAAAGATTTGATCAGCCTTTGAAATATCAAAAGAAAACTTTCGCATTGGACGTTTACCGTCTCTAATTACTTCTTTACCCTTAAATTCTCACTCAAGTTTGGCAAGAGCTTTACATATATAAAGTTTTCCCTTAAGGAGCTCGGCTAAACAAACATCGTTCATGTTGTAGTTTTCTTCATCGACGTCACTAACTTGGTTTATTTCATAGTTAGTATCTCTATAGTAAGTTCCTTTAGAAGATGATTTTATCTGATCTTCTTCTCTCAACAACTGTTCATAACGTATAGCGCTAGTCTGCAGTTGGAATAGGTCAATAAAATCCCTATCTTAGAACTTCTTCTTAAGTTCAAAGGCTAATCCACTTTGAGCGATCTTTACAAATTCCCTTTCAGGCAAGGGAATAAAGCACCTACTTCTCGCTCGTTTAAATCTTTCTAGGAAGGACTCTGCGTTCTCTTCTGGCCTTTGTCTGAGTTGAGCCAGATCGGCCATTGTTATTTCTGGTTCTGATTTATAAAATTGAGAATGGAACGCATGTTCCATTTGCTGCCAACTTTGAATGGAGTTAGGCGATAATTTAATGAACCATGAATAAGCTACCCCAGATAAAGAATTAGGGAATAGTCTAAGTTTGACGAAATCGTTTACTTCTCCACATTGCATGGAGAATTTCCCTATGTGTTCAATGGTCGATATCTCATCTACCCCAGAGAACATAGTAAACTCTGGAACTTTATAGTTCCTAGGAAGAGGGTACATTTGGTCAACCCAATCAGGATAAGGTTTCCTATAAGTTGGACGAGTAGCTGGTCGTCCTAAACCTATTTGCTCTTGTAGAATTTCAATGACTTGTTCATGTAGAGCATCGGCCTGATTGTAAAGAGGGTTGTTGTACACTTGGTCATACTGCTCGTTTGGTGGTCGAGCATAATACATAGGTGCCTCATATGGCCGATAATTATTCTGATAAGGGATATCACCCATGCTTTGACCATCGGCCATTCTTTGATTATAAAAATTATTCCCCATTGGCCGATTAACTTGACCACCTAGTTGCCCATAGTTATTCTGTGGAAACCCTTGGCCTTGAGCATCCAAGTTATTATTTTGGCCGATATTTTGGCCATTGTTTTGGAAAACAACGTTTTGGCCATTGTTTGGGTAAACAAGGTTTTGGCCATTGTTTAGGTAACCAAGGTTTTGGCCATTGTTTGGGTAAACAAGGTTTTGGCCATTGTTTGGGTAAACAAGGTTTTGGCCATTAGGAGGAATGTTCTGCGGAATGTTTTGAGGAATATTTTGAGGAATATTTTGAGGAATGTTTTCGCCCATAACCAAAGGCATTCCACCTACTGATATACCCTGATCTAAAAGAACTCCATTATTTGGGGCTCCCTGTGACGGAGGCACTACACCACCTTGCATCCCTTGAAGAGGAGGGACACCATTATTTGGTATTCCTCCAGGAGTTAACATCTCATTATTATGAGGCATTTGCGTTGGCGATGGAAACAACCCAGATGTTTGACCGATTAAGTTAGGTCTTTGATGATTGTCATTGTTCATCGATGGTCGATGATGGGTTGAACTAGTTTGACCAACTTGGCTATTTTGGCCGAGACGGTTTTGGCTATGTATTGGATTTTGTAAAAGAACAAAACCGTTGTGACCATCAGGTCCCATGACTGTATTGGGCGGAAATGGACGATTATTTTGGGTGGTGTTTTGGCCGATAGGGATTGCTGACATGGTAGGCCTAGCAACATTTGATCCAGGGTTTGCTTGGGACAAAGCTGCGTTTATAAAAGTCTGCATAGTATCAATAAAAGGCCTTAAAGCAGGGGCGATATGACTTGTCATTTGCTGGTTGTTAGCATGTAAAGCTTCATCGACCATATTTTGGGTTGTACTTGACATTATGTTTCCTGGATCTAGGCCACCTCTGGCCGATGTGTTCCCTCGCTCTACAGAGCGATAAACCACCCTATCTCGATATTCTATGTGTGGTGGGGGAACAGGTGGAGGAATATGTGGTTGGTCGAGAGGTGGAAAAATAACAGGTTCCTCTTCGACCACAATTGGACTTTGTTGGCCATCGCCGTGATTGGCGGCGTTTCCACTACCACTATTAGTGTCCAATCCAGTCCTAGTAATGACCATTCCGTCTGGTCCAACATGAACGATTTCCATAAAGACTTGACACAGGTCCCACCGGGCATGCCAAAAAATGTTAGAGAGGAAATCTAACCGTTGACCGGTCAAATAGTCAAAGTCAAAATCCTATTCCACACTTAAGTATCAGATGATTGCAGTTGAGTTCTACTCTTTCGAATTAACGAACCAGAGATGTCAAGTAATATGGAAATCTAAATTAAACCTAATTCAATAATCTAATTATCAATATTAACTCTAAATTAACCTAATAAAAGCCTTAAATTATCTAAGATTACGAAATTGATTAAGTAAAGCAGTAAAACTTCTAAAATTAACTTATTCTAATGGAAAACAGCAAAGAAAGCTGTAAGAAAAGCAAGAATAAAAGAGACTAAATAAACCTAAATTAATCTTAAAATACTCCTATGATCATAAATAACAGAAATAATAATTAAAAGACTAGTCTAAAACTAATTTAACTTAACTAAATCTTCATTAATCTTATATCAAACTATGCGGAAACAAAACAGAAACGGACAGAAACGAACAGAAACCATTAATCTAGAACTAAAGAAAAGAAACAAAAGGAAGAAGCGATTAAAACGACTACATTATCTAGATTATACTAAAAAAGTAGTAAAGAAAACCATTAATCAAACTGAAAGCTTTATTAATCAACTTACAGGTACATAAGAAACGAAAGCTAAGAGCAGGTTACAAGTTGTCGGGGGGGGGGGGGGGGGGGGGTTTACAGTGGAGAAGAGAAGCTATTTATTCTAAGGAACTGAATAACTGCTCCCGCCTTGAGGGTTGATGGCGTAAAAGAAGGAGATCGTGCCCGAACTGCTCCATAACAGCTTCTCCCACGTTCGTGTCTGGTTTGGAGAGTACACGTGGTCGATACTCGTTCGTTGCATACGTCACGATTATGCTGGCTTACTTATCGTTTCTTGTCCACGTCATACCTGCATGTGTTTTTTAACCATATTTGGCACACGTGTTAATTGCTTTTGGACGATGATATAAGTAACATGTCCAATTGTGACTTTTGGGCGATTATCGTCCTTAGTCCCTTAAATGATGGTGTCATATGGACGATATCGTCCATTTGGTCAATATTCTATCGTCCATTTGGTCGATAGGATTCCATCGTTCATTCGGTCGATAGTCTATCGTCCATTTGGTCGATAGATTCTATTGTTCATTTGGTCGATAGGTTTCATCTGGTCGATATAGTTATCGTCCATTTAATCATTACTTTTTGCTTACGTGTCCATCATTAATGAGTTAGCCATTATTTTGGCTAACAGCCAGTCTGGATCGGGAGGAAACAGAGGAGAGTGCGGCGGCGCGTAGTGTCTGCCGGTGTGCTTGGAGGGAATGCCGATGTCGGCTGGAGTTGAGGTCGGGGAAGAGCGGTTGATGAAGAACGGTTGATGAAGAACGGCGCCGGAGAAGGAGAGAGATCGCGTTGGCAACGCTCCTCCTCCGTTCCCGATCTCTCCCCCCGATGGCCAACGCGATCTCTCTCCTTCTATAAGCTCACTTATGGTGGGCTTTCCAACTTGGATCACCATGACATAGAAGAGGATGGCCACTCTCTAACAAAGATAAAGAAACCATATCAATTGTTCTTTTCTCAATTTGTAATTTATATTTTGAATCAATCTATTAATTTACTTAGGGTCCATTCGGCATCGGATCCCATTTTCGACGTCCGCTCGAACCGGGGGCGGAATCCACAAGCGGATTCCGCCCCCTGGATACCGTGGATCCGCGGTATCCAAACAGCCCCTTAGAGACCATATATCCTCCTCTTTCTAGAAAATATAAAGAAAGCAGGCACGTTACAATTTATGATTACATCATAATTCAAATGATTGATTTCAATTATGATAATAGAATTTTGATTTTTTTTTGGAAGATAAAAGTTTAAAATTATGATTTGGTTGGCCTCACTATTACGATTTATTTGTGAAAGTAATTTGGAGCTTTCAATTCTTCTCTTTTGAAAATACATCTATTGGATTGAAAAACCTCTGCGATACTGTACGATTGCCCTGATTGCCAAAATGAATCTTGGAATTTACACGGTGCTCCCCCTCGAGGAATGATTTATTCACAGTTTCTTTGAACAATAAAATTGTAATGACTAATGAATAGGATTACCCATGACTTCCACTCATTTTAACTTTGGTCATGTAAGTGTTTAGTGTTCTCATGAAAATTTTCCTTAATTTAGATAGAGTAGTCTTATACTTAGAGATATTTAAGTGAAATGGATTAGTCTTATTAATAAGGGGGCCGTCAAATGGATTAGTCAAAAGGTCGCGATTGGGGTACATGACAAAGGGCATCGTACATGCCCTTCGATCGGGATCGGTAGACATCTACCGATCGAGTCACTAATTTTTCAGGAGAACACTACCGATGGATCAAATCATTCAATCGGTAGACATCTACCAATTGAATGTATCAATCATCGATTCGGTAGAACACTACCGATTGGTTGATCTAATCCATCAATAGAACACTACCGATGGATTAGATGACTCAAAATGTGCAGCGTACATGCCCACGTGGTCATGTATGCAAATCATTTTCCTCAGTATTATTAATAAGAAGGGGGTGGGGCAGGTGCGAGAGAGAGAATCGTACCCAACCATGCCAGGGGCACGGGTTCCCACTAGTTATATATGATCGTCCAGTTAGATTGGAAAGGTCGTCGGTCATTTTTATTAAGTTGATGTGTCAATCATTGATTGGTTAACCATTATTTTGACTAATAGGGGCACTTGAATGCTTTCTCGGTTGTTTACATTCATAGAGAGTTTAACAGTTCAGCTGATAGTTTAACTAGGAAAGTTAGAGCTGGTTGTAGAGAGGGTTTCTCTACTAGAGCCTATGCCATAGGTTTTGTTTTGTAGCCACTTTGCGGCATTCTAACTTCGGCTGAGTTGTTCAAAAAAAAAGAAGGCGCCTCTGGCAGCCTTGACAACTAAGTCGACGCCATCCTCGTCTCCCGCCTCCTCGCTTTTTGCCGCCACCGTTGCGACATCATGAAGTCCTTTGCCATCTTCTCTGATGACCGTTGTGCCACAGTTTTCTCCCCCACCTCACCGGCGACGCCCACAGAATAGCCCATCCCACCGCTTGCAAGGCTTATGGAGGCTATTCGCTAACTCCCGGCGCTAACCGCCACCATATCCACCACCCCCTCCAATGTAGCCACCACCGCTGCCGTGGGAAATGTCGTTCATCCCTCGATGGCTGATAGGATTTGAAAAGTGTTGCGGCTTAACAAGTCTGCTCAAAATTACAAATTTATAATCAAACTACTAACTAACTACTTTAGGAGCAGTGAGCAGTGAGTCCGAGTCGAATCCATAGGGAATGCGTAGAAAAGTAATTAAACTACTAAACTCAATCTGAGTATTCCTACCGATAAGTTGGGAAAAGATTTAGAATTGAAATTAAACTAATACTAAAGGATTAATAAATAAGAGAAAAGATACCAGGGAATTCTTAATCAATAACCAGGATTCTACCAGGTCTTCCTAAGAATAGAACTAGCTAACTAACCTGAATGGTTTTCCTAATGGTTGATAGGTGAATGGCTAGTTCTCCCTATCACTCAACAAGTTCTGTTTAGGATTCCTTGTTAGGAAGAACAATTATCTAATTATCAGTGACCGAATGATTAGTTACGTTCACTGCTAATGAACCCTCTTATTAGGATGAATTCATCGCAAATAATAACATGGATATGGATTTAGGTGTAAGATCGAGATGACTTCGCATCTCGATGGCCGAAACTACAAAGGTAAGATGCATGAAGGATTAGGGATGGAACGTAGTGGGACTAGCACTATACAATCCCTAATCACGAAGAAGATTTCATCCGAGATATCATGGGACTAGCATGATCCTCTTATTTGGATGAATCCAATCCAAGCCCTAGCATACACAAGCTCTAGAATCAAGTGCAAACCAAGACAATCCATACATCCAGCAAGAAATCAACACCAAGTTCATAACGAAATTAAGATCAATCCATACAAACTATTCAAGAAGGTATACCAGCCCTAAATCTTAGAAATCCCTAATAGAAAACCTAGTTACATCATAAGAATCTCTTGTTAAAAGTTTAGCTGCTCATCTTTAGGAAGGAGATCCGTTGATGAAGGTTGTCGCCACGCTCCACCCATGGATCTTCCCCTAAAGATCTAACCTAACTTATGTAAAAGAAGGAAGAAAAAGGACAAAGAAGGCTCAGCCAAAGGGCCAAGGAAGAGCCCCCAAATTCGTATTAAATAATCATATATATAGGGGAACTTCTAAAACTAGGGTTTAGTTGAGTTGGACTCTGGTGTAACTCGGATTTCCTGAATTGATCCTGGCAGCCTATTCCGGTCGCTACTGGGTCTAATCCGTCCCGAATCTAAATATGAGTCCCACACAAAAGATGTAGATTAGGAAGTCTTATGTCAGATCTCGAAAATTTCATAATATTCGGAGTTATCTAGAATATTTGACGAATATTCTCTTCAGCTTCGACGGTGCAGCTTTCCAGCTTATGTCTCTTCATGTATTCTTCAAATATACTATCACACCATCAGGAATCTCGCAAAGTGTCCGACAGGAACATTGTAGATCTCTGAGTCTTCTACAATATCTCAAAGTTTCTGAATATTTGAACCTTTGTGCAATATCTGGTGAATATATTACTGACGGTCGACGAAGTAGTTTATTTAATCATTTTAGTCGAATTTCCTGCATTTCTTCTCAAAGCATGATTAACCTTGAAATCAACTAACAAACTATCAAACACAAACACTCTTGGGCTAACAAAGGTAATTTAAGGGGTTTAATTGTGACTATTTTGTGACTCATCAATGACGTCCTCGTTGGAGAAGGTAATAAACCGAAATCTCCTCTCCCAACCATTCACGATCTCTCTAGGTAACCGCCCGATTCGCGTAACCTTATGCCACGTGTTCAACATCTCGACCGCTGGATAGAAACCCACCTGGCTCTTGTCGGCCCTCCTATGTAAAAACCAACTGTCTCTTATCTAGAGGTGGATGATACATAATCCTAAAAGGAAAGTCATAGACTTAAATAATAGGATTAATTGGTGATATACCCAACTTAGTGACCTTTTTCATCCCAAAACCCTATTAAAAATCTATTTGATAAAAAACCCATCTAATTAGCAAAAGCTTGTTGAATACACTCGGGCAGCCCGCGTCAGGATACAGCACACGTGGCGTACGAACAACCCAGTCGGAGCTTTCTCAGATCCGCTCGGCGAAGTCCACCGTCGGCGCGCATCCTCCGCTCGTCAAGTCACGTCAGCCACATGGGATCCACCGACCGACTGAAACAACCAAATAATACGTTAAATTCAACTCTCTCTAAGCTAACTAATGGACGGTGGTTATTAAATTCACTCGCGGGTGATCACAACGCCATCCCGTGCTATTTAAACAAACCACAAACGACCCCCTTCTCTCAGCTCTCAACAATCAATTTTAGTCTCTTCTTCTCCTTCTTCTTTTTCGATATAACAATTAAGATGACGATGCTCGGCGACAACCCCCTCCCGCCCCGCCGGCGGGGATTCCAGCTCCGGCGGGGGATGCCCTTGATAAGGCTAGGTAATGGTGTCAACTCGCTTAAGCACCGAATGCTGGAAGGGGTGGTGAGACGGTTGCGGCTGAATTGGATGGCGGCGAAGTATCGGAGCGCCATCGGGCGAGTGTCGGCGGTGTATGCAGAAGTGGCTAAGGATCTTGCAGCGGGCAGGGACATCCATGCAAAGATGATGCAGCACAGCTACATTGCGACGCCGGTCACACCGATGACGTTCTTCAACCCCTGCCAGTGCTCTCAACTGTGCCATGTCCGATGAGCGACGACGACGTGGGTGCCATGCCCGAGTCGGGCTTCACGGCTGCATGTATGCTGCTGTGTCTTTTTGTTTTGTTTAGCCCTGCAGGGATCTGAGTGGATTACCAAATAAGATCCTAGACAATACATCTAGAATTGGGTATTTAACTTGGGAGACCAAGACTGGGCACTTGTTTCTCTAAATCAAACTTACTTCTAATGCTATATAGAGGCCTCTTCTTCAAATGGCGTGCAAGCAACTCATATTTGGGCTTGACAACGGGCAATGATTACATATGTTATCTTCATGAAGGTTGAACAAAGCAAAATAGCAAAGAAGCCCGGAGCTTAAAAAAATGAACTCAAGATGTGTATAAAAGTTTGTAATTAGCCAGGGCCCCGGGCCCGGTCAAGGCTATCATGGTATCATGGGTTTCTTGACACACACTTGACTGTGATATCTTTGCTTATACTATATCCAGCACCATTAAATGGTTTACAAGAAATATTTCGTGAAGACTTATTACCATGCCACAAATATTAATGTGAATGATAAAAATGGGAATCACAGCACTTATGCATTCCATTTTTATCATTGCTGAAAATGAGAACCAAAAAGTCATATATTTCATTTTTATCATTGATAAAAATGGGAATCACAACACTCATGCTCCCATTTTAACATTGATAAAAATGGGAATTCCATTTTTATCATTGATAAAAATGAGAACCAAAAAGTCATGCATCCCATTTTTATCATTGAATAGGGAAGAATCGGCAAAAAAAGGAAAAGTTAGAAAAATATGAAAAATTATGGGAAAGTGAGAATGATAAATGAGAATAATACTATTAAAAAATGACAAAAATGGATAAAAATGAAAAAATGTGGGTTATTATTCTCATTTTTATCATTCCGAGAAAGATAAAAATGAAATTTTATCATTCCAAGAAAGATAAAAATGAATTTTTATCATTCCGAGAATGAGAAAAATTCCAAGAATTTCATTTTTATCATTTCGAGAATGCATTTTTATCATTCCGAGAATAAATTTTTATCATTTTTATCTTTGATAAAAATGGGAATCATAGTTCTCATGCAGCCCATTTTTATCATTGATAAAAAATAGGAACCAAAAGTTCGTGCATTTCATTTTTATCATTGATAAAAATGGGAATCACAACACTCATGCATCCCATTTTTATCATTGATGAAAATGAGAACAAAAAAGTCATGCATTCCATTTTTATCATTGACAAAAATGACTTTAATCATTGATAAAAATGGAAATCACAACACTCATGCATCCCATTTTAATCATTGATAAAAATGAGAATCCCATTTTTATCAATGATAAAAATGGGATTCTCATTTTTATCAATGATAAAAATGGGAATCAAAAAGTCATGCATCCCATTTTTATCATGGATAAAAATGAGAATGCCATTTTCATCATTGATAAAAATGAGAATAAAAGTCATTCTTCCCATTTTTATCATTCCGAGAATGATGAAAATAGATTTTTATCATTTCGAGAATTTCATTTTTATTATTCCGAGGATGATAACGAACGAGGATAGGAAAAGGTAGGGTGATAATAATAAGTGGAACGAGGATATGATGATATGTTTGAGGATAAGAGAAATATTCCCACACCAAATAAAGGCTTATTACAGCCGGCTATTTAGACCTCTCCATCAGAGACTTGGTTGGTTGCCTTAAACCATGTTTTTTAAAGAAAAAGGCATCATATGTATACTATATATAAAGCTTTTCCAAGAACTTGAGAGTAGCCACTAACCATGTATTAATGAGTAAATTAACAAGTGCCAATGACTTGGATATGGAGAAGAAGATGAATTGATCGTATGCCGTGCGTACCCCAAAGATCGAAGCAATCGGCGGCTCTGGGGCTTCCCATCCACGGGGCCTCATGGCCGACTTCGTTGCAGAAATTCCAGGCCTCGAAGGCGACTCTCAGGCCATCGTTCTTCATGCCGGGATCGCCGACGGCCGAGAAATACTCATCCTGAGCATTGGAAAAGAGAAATGGAGATGATAAGAATGTGAGAAAGAGAATAGGGACAGGAGAGAGCTGCCCCATGGAGCTGACCTAATTAAGAAGGTATCAGAAGAGAAGAGGATATATATAGAGAGAGAGAGGAGAGAAGAGGAAAGGAGCACATTGTTGGGTTTAGATATGGAGGTTCCCGCTCAACCTCCATGGTTGCCTCAGCAGAGAGCTTCTACGTGCCGTTTGGGTTTATTGACCCAAAAACACTAAGCGCTGGGTTTAGTAGCTTACGAACACCCAACCTAGTTATATGGGCAAAGACCATCTCTTATTTGAGCATATGACCCCTTAGCCCAAAATAATATATCAATGACCCACTCTTACAACCACTCTATCGACCGCGACAACAACTAGTGCGATAGGCATGAGTGAAACCTTTCATTCTCCATTTGTTCTTGTCATTTTTTCCTGTTCGAGGCTATGTTTAGTGATGTAGAGTAGGTCTCATATGCCTTCTTGAACCATATGATTGCCGCAAGGCGAATTTGGCATGACAGGATCAATTGACGGCATCTATTTGACCAAACCAGTTTAAGATCATGGTCAAACTGAACCTTAGAGGTGCCCAAGTCTTAATAGTGCTATTTCACTCCTATGTTTCGTGAAGAAAGGCACCAATCCAATCATTTTCCACTCTCGCGATGGCTGAACCATGAATTTCGCCGAATTCCTTCATTTATACCTCCGAATCATTGATTATGCTATTTTAGGAAAATTTCATCATAGTAATAGCTTTCATTAGGAAACTCAGAATCAATCAATGTTAGTATGTTCCAACGTGATTTAAGTTCCAACTAGTTATTCTTTTCAGTTTTGTTTCGAGTCTTATTGTTTTTAGTAATTTTTCTCTTCGAGTATCTTTATCTCTTAAAGGCTTGAAAGCCACAGTAATACCCTACCCTAGGTACACACAGTGGCGAAGCTATCAAGGGGGAAGGGGGGGCAGCTGCCCCCTGGATTTTTAGAAAAAAAAAATGAAGTATAGCCATATAGGTCTATAGGAGTAGGTTTACTTTAGTTTTTGAATCCGGGTCGGATCCAAACCTAGATCCGACCCGTTAGGTTAAAACCTATTCTAAGTTTCTAAAGGCAAGGGGTATACGCAGGAGCGAAGCTTACGGGGCAAGGGGGGCTGCTGTCAATTGCAATTTGCAAATTCAACTATTCAACTATTCATGCCTCCCATCAATTGAGTTGTAGATTTCAATGTCTCCACCTCCATAGTTTCTGGTAAGGGATAATTCAAGCATTAAATCTTTTCTTATGTTGATCTCTAGACCAAATGAACCACAACTGTCAATTGTGCTTTATTTAGTTCATGATAGGCCAAACCTTAATTGATTAAATTATCTTCCACCTCCATAGTATTGTCGGCAATGTTGTTTGGATTAGAGCTTTGGTGGATTCGTTTGTATGATTTATTTGGTTTTTATCATCGATGCTTTTAATTTTCTTGATTGTCTATTAATTAAGATGTCTTTTAGATCAATTGTGATATCTATCTCACTTAAAAATTTTCTTCTACTTTAAACAATCCATTATGGATAGATTTGTAATTAAAAGAAAGCCAAATCCATCACCTCCTACAGTAGAAGATGTTGGGCATAATGAAGCAGAACCTAGTACCAAGAGAACTCATAATCTTACATCAGATATTAGCTTAGCAGATCTTCCAGCGGATCCTGGTTTGCGACCTAAGATTACAGACTATTCGCTTAAGGATCGTGATTCTATTCGTAGGGCATATCTACAAAAAGGGCCTTGTCAACCTCGTCAACATATTTTTCCTCAGAAAAAAAGTAGGAAATGCATATCGAAGGTTCAATCCTTGTTGGTTCAATGAGTTTGGAAGTTGGTTGGAATATATTGTATCAAAAGATGCTGCATTCTGTCTGCATTGTTATCTCTTTAAATCGGATTTTGGAGAGCAAGGTGGTGGTGACGCCTTTATTACTGAAGGTTTTACAAATTGGAAAAAAAAGAAAAGTTTCGTATACACGTAGGAGGGCCTAATAGTGCTCATAATCAAGCATACACAATGTGTCAAAATTTATTGAATCAAGATCAACATATTGAGACTTTTCTCCATAAACAATCAGAGCAAGCAAATGTGGATTATAGAATCCGTTTGACTGCATCCATCAAGTGCATTCGGTCACTTCTTCGACAAGGGTTATCCTTTCGTGGCCATGATGAATCAGATGAATCAGATGAATCAAGGAACAAAGGAAATGTCACGCTCCGCCCCAATTAAAAACAATTTATCCCAAAATTTCTATAAAAAAAATTCGGCTTGACCCTTGGGCACGGGCACGTGAGATCACTATTACAACCTGTCAATCACTAATAAAACATAATTTACAACATTTAATCACAACTATTAGGGACACATTCGCCCACCTACATTCATTCATCTCATTCATTTCATGTACATAGGACTTGTAAACATCAAAATACAAGATATGACAACCCAAATTTACAATATACAACTCTTTTTCCAAATCCCAACATATACATGCTTTTCATACATAAATAAAGATGCAGAATACTGAATGACTCCTCTGCACAGTACATGATCTCCATAGGATGTAGTGGTCTCAGGCCTACCTGCACCAAAAACTAAAAACCCAAACAATGAGCTAAAAAGCCTAGTAGGAGTCACCTGACACACTCTAGGACACTGGTGTACACCCACCTATCCTAGTATAATGCCCAAGTATGGTCTGGCTAGTATGGGTAAGTCTTACACGCACAGTCGCCGCGTCCGGCCATCAATGCCCGCCCATACCCGTCTGGCTAGTCTGGGTAAGTCTTACACACACAGTTGCCGCGTCCGGCCGTCAACACTCGCCCAGACCCCTATAGACTCTATACAGGCCTCAGTACACTAGTATAGGCAACATATCCTCAATCAGATCAAATCCTCAAGCCAAATCCTCAAGCCAGATCCTCAATCAGATCAAATCCTCAAATCAGATATTCAATCAGATCAAAGTCCTCAGATCAGATCTTTAATCAGATCAAAGTCCTCAGATCAAGTCATCAACTATTCCCTAGACTCTGACTAGTCTAGCTACAGGACCTGAATAGACCCAATCACAACCCCAATCCTATCATGTATGCACAAGACAAAGAACACAGCAATAAAGCAAATAACAATTATCATATATTCATACAATACAAGAAAACATCATATCATAGCATATCATACAACCATCACAAGAGAAAAGCATGCACAACATAGCATTAACACAACAACACATCAATCCTAGTATGAGGTAACTCCTACCTTAAAAGGACAGTCGACACGCGTTCTCCAAGTCCGGGGGTCCACGTCACGCTCCGTCACTCGACCACCGCTCAAAAGATCAACTAAAGCACAAGGATAAGGAAAACGGTCAGGTAGGGCTTCAAACGCGGTTAAATCTACTAAAATTAGATAGAGCTCGGAAACCTGATCGAAAAGACCCAAATCGGATGTCTGCGCTCCACACACCGGAGTGTGCGACGACTCCGCTCATTGTGGACCAGCCACCCGGCGTTTCCAACGTTGCGTCGCCGCTCGACCGCGCCATGGCTGCAACTTGCCTCACTCGCGACGCGTCTGCGACGGAATCTGCCGCGTCTGCAACGGACTCTGCCGCACCAGTGACGAAAACTGCCGCGTCTATGATGCATCTGCGACGACCCAGCCCCGGTGACGCGCACCCTTCCGCCAAGGGCCGCCGGAGCTCCACCGAAGTTCTACCAAACTCGGGCTTAACCGCCGGATCGCCACTACAGTGAAGACGGGAGCTTGCTCGCTGCCCCAAGCTCCAGATCCCCAAGGGAGACCAATGACCACGGCTAGAGAAAAGCCAGCCGGACCTTCGCCGGAATCCATGCCAGGGAGGAGGATCAAGGATCCCCTGCCATGAGAAATGCCAGGACAGGGCTCGAAGAAAGATGCCCCGGACCACGGGGGTCCTACCCCGGCGCTGCAGTCGTCGAGGGAGGTCCCCAACGCCGTCCGCAACATCTTCTCTGGCGACCCATCGACTAAAAAACCACAAAACTCCAAACCCTCGCCCAAACACTCCGAGAAACCCACAAAAACAACACGGAAACGAAGGATGGAGAAAGTAGAAGCTCACCTCCGACGAGAACGGGAAGAAATCCGACGGAAAACTCCACTGGACCTTCACTTCCCGGCGAGCACCACCACCCCCGCCTCTCGATCTCACCCTCTCTACTCCTCTTCCTCCCTCTCCAGCTCCCTCTCTCACGATCTCTCCCAATCTCTCTCCCTCACGGTCGATCTCGCCCTCTCAATCTCCGGCACCGGCGATCTCCACCTTCCTCCTCTCTCCCGATCTCTCTCTGGAGCTCTCTCTCTCTCTCGGGTCGGCAACCAAAAACAAAGGGAAGGAGAAGACTGGATTTCTCTAGAAGGGTGGGGGTGGTTTTTGCAGAAAACCCCCACAAAACAAGAAATTACGCGAAAAGTCCTCCAATTTACATAAAAGCCTGGAAATTTTACACTTAGGCCCTTACATGCAATTTTTTAGAGCTTTTGCAATTTTTGACTGAAAATAATAAAGAGATTGAAAGTGTTGTTCTAAAAAATGCTCCATAAAATTTGAAGTTGACCGCATCTTATATACAAAAAGATATTGTTGGTGCTTGTGCAATTGAAACATTAAATGCTATTATCACTGACATTGGAGATTCATTATTTTCTATTATGATTGATGAATCTCGAGATGTTTCTATCAAAGAGCAAATGGTTGTCGCTTTGAGATATGTAAATAAGAATGCTTCTGTAATAGAGCGTTTTATTGGAGTTGTGCATGTTAGTGATACAAAAGCTCTTTCACTTAAGAAAGCAATTGAAGCACTATTTTCCAAATATGGATTAAGCATTAAAAGACTACGAGGGCAAGGCTATGATGGTGCTAGTAACATGCAAGGTGAATTCAATGGTCTAAAAGCTCTTATTTTGAAAGAAAATGAGTATGCATATTCAATTCATTGCTTCGCACATCAACTACAGTTAGCTCTTGTGGATACCGCTGCAAATCATTTTTAAATCGCTACTCTTTTTGTTTCAATTTCAAGAGTAGTTAATATTGTTAGAGCATCATGTAAAAGAAATGATCTTTTACGAGATAAAGAAAAATCCAAAGTTATTGAGGAAATTGCTCGTGGTGAACTTGTGACTGGACGAGGTCTTAATCAAGAGACTAGTCTGAAAAGGCCAGGTGATACTCGTTGGGGTTCACATTATAGTACATTGCTAAGCTTGATTGCTTCTTATTCTTCTGTGATTGAAGTTCTTCAGATTGTGAAAGGTGATGGAACAACTCTTGAACAACGAGTTGATGCAGGTGTTTTATTGGATTTGTTATATTCTTTTGAGTTCATATTTGATTTGCATTTGATGAAAAATATATTGGCAGTAACAAATGAACTCTCAAAAGTACTACAGAGAAAAGAACAAGATATTGTAAATGTTATGAATCTTGTCAGAATATCAAAGGAGAGATTACAGAATATGAGAAATGAAGGTTGGGATTCTCAAATCGATGAAGTATGTTCATTTTGTAAAGATTATGATATTGATGTTCCTTGTATGAATGATAAGTATGTACCTTGTGGTCGATCGCGCCGAAAGGGTGAAGATATCACATATGATCGTCATTATCGTATTAATTTATTCTACACAGTAATTGATATGCAGTTTCAAGAGTTGAATAATCGATTTAATGAAGTGAATACAGAATTGTTGTTGTGCATGTCTTCTCTAAATCCAAAAGATTCATTTTCATCTTTTGACAAATCCAAATTGGTTCGTCTTGCAAGATTTTATCCCGTTGAGTTTTTATATGTGAATTTTATGGCTCTCGACAATCAACTCGAGACTTATATTATGGATATGCACTCTAGTAAGGAGTTTCTAGAATTGAATGGCATAACTGAGCTTGCAAAAAAAATGGTTGAGACAGGAAGAGATACAGTATATCCGTTGGTTTTCTTGCTCTTGAAGTTGTCGCTAATTTTACCAATTGCAACTGCAACTATTGAGCGAGCATTTTCCGCTATGCATGTTGTGAAAAATAGATTGCGGAATCGAATGAGTGATGAATGGTTCAACGATTGCTTGATTACATATATTGAAAGAGATGTTTTTGATAGCATTGACAATGAGAAAATCATCCAGTGGTTTCAAAATATGAAAACTCGTCGAGGACAATTATAAGAGGTAATTTTTATGTAAAGAAATATTTATTCTATTGGTTTTACTTTTTTAAAGTATTTATATTATCATTGTTTGATGACATATTTTTCTATGTGTAGATCGTAGCATGTTGCTGACATTTTGATGCTTGAAGGAAAACTTTTTGAGATCAATTAATTACATTTTACTCGCATAGTCTTGCAGTTAGTTCTATACTTTTGTATAATTTATGATTTTCTATAAATATTGTTACTGTTAAAGATATTTGTACTTGATGAAGTCTTAAGAAATATGTACGTAAGGTACATCGTGCCCCCCCCTCTAAAATTTTCTGGCTTCGCCCCTGGGTACACATGTGTGCATCATGTATTAGTTTTAGTTAAGGATGAGAGTATGAGTCATACCGTTTCTCCATCATACCATCATACCAATATATAAGATCTATTTAAATCTCATCCAACGATTCATATCATTAATAAAATTTTGGCTTGTGACCTTCTGTGTGAGGTCTTGATTTCAAATGTGTGGGGACTTTGTGGTTGTATTGGTATTTTGCGTGCTAGGGTAAATGGCTCACTTTATTTTCAAAGAAACAGGACTCTTTAAAGAGGTTTGGTGTCTGCATGGCTGGACATACCAAGAGACTTCAATGCAAGAACAGTTTTGCATGCTTCAAGTGGGAAATAATAATACTTCCTCCAGAATTAAACAACAATACAAACACAATTAACACAAGCATTGGGTTGGATATGTAAGCAAGCTTCAACGGTAGAGTTCTCCGGTACATAGATACCATTTAGACCATCCATTTTGGCAAGGGATCTATATAAGACTGACTGAGAGACAAATAGCTACCTCCTGTCATCCTTCTCCCCCTTTTGCCTTTCCATTCTAAGATGAATGAAGAATGCTCCGAGGACCACTGGTTATTGAGATGAAAGCCTTCCGTGACCGGCATTCCGACACTGATGGGCATGACAAAGTATAAATCGCTGGCACATCTCCAGAGAAGTTGCCTACCGAGGATCTTATTTAGATAGATGCAAGCACTCCTTGTTCCGCACTACCATCCTAATTTGCAAAATCGAAAAAGAAGTGGACGCGTCATGCAAATTTTGCTGGTACTAGGATCCAGTCGAGATTTCTAACATCCCATATGGCATTGGATAATTACCATGCACCTACACTTTTTGCAGGTACCATACATGAACATATTCTGCAGGGAAAACAAAACAAAATGCCTCCAAGAACGAAAACACTGATGGCTGCAGTTCTTGCCAATGCTCGCAAGATCATACTGTAACAGCAAATTATTTGGTCATTGAATTGCCATGTAAGTTCTGCATACTGAAGTACATTTTCCCGAATACCACCTACATTGAGAAAGATAAGTTTGGAGTTTCAAAATAAATGAACACAGCTTTACAATGATTTTTATTAAACTATAAGTAAGAAAGCACAATTTGACATTCACAAAGGTTTCATCACTTCCACAGATTGTAATATGAGACACACAAATGAAACGTAAATAAATGCACAAACGAATTTCTAACAGAACCAAGCTTGTGTATACATTTTACAAAGAGGTGAGAAAGTTTACCCAGCTCGTATTCTATCCAACCGATCGACACTCTTCCGTGCCCTCTCCATCTGATCAATGTTCTTCCTAGACTTTTCGAGGCAATCAACACTCCTCCTAGACTTCTCCATATGCTCAAATGAGATCTTTAGCTTTTCCAACTTCTCCAGATTGCTAGATCTGTAATCATGACTTTTAAGCTTTTCCGTGCTATGCTTTGATTTCTCTCTACGATCAGTGCTCTTCCGTGATACTTCAAAACAGTCTGTGCTCTTTCTCGAAGGTTCAAACCTATTATCTGTACTCTTCCTCCAAGTGTTTCTCAGTGAAGGCAACTTCTCGACTGTTGAAATGAACTTTACGAGGTGTCTGATGTACTCAGGGAAGAGCTCTAGGTCACAGTGCTTTCCGCCTTTAAGCCATAATGGCTCATACTTTTCCTTGCAAAGTTCCCAAAGCTGCTTTCCATGAGACCAGTCCACAACTTCATCTGATGTTCCCTGCAGACAAAATTGTGGATGATGAACTGTTTCTCTGGTACAGAGCTTTTTAGCATGTATAATGGAGCAAGCGCAAAAGAACCCTGACTGGATAAAGCAGAACAGAAAAAGAATGTTGTTCTATACATTAGAATCAGAATATTCTGATCCTGCAGACACATGGCTCTGATTGCTAAACATATGGTAATAGTATCAAGTGCAGTGATCGAAGTTGAAAATATTGGATCTATCTCTTTCAGATTTTTCACAAGATCAAAATGGAGGATGACAAGAGCAACTCAAGATAGGAACAATAAGAAGCGATGGCAACTGCTAAAATATATCTGATTTCCTATTTTAACGATGGATAACTGCTAAAGGAGAGCATCATTATGAAGTTAATTATTGCAATGATGGTCACGATGCTGGTCTTTATTGTGAGGACGGAAACAAAACTAATGTTATCCTTCTATCGACTTCATCCAATCCATAGGCTTGGTTTACTAATCTGTTAAAGCCAAGTATTTTTTATGAAAGTTTGCATCTGTTGCTGCATCAAGGTGCTTCAAATCTTTTGGCAAAACTTCCACCATGTCATTCTAGTTTTTCCCCTCCACTTCCGAGCCAATTCACACAAATCTAGACTTCTATTTCGCCAAACTTCCTCTGGCCATCATTTTACATGCCTAAACCATGTTCTTTGTCTCCATTATTTTGTCCTTATGCAAAGCCAGTCCCACACCTCATTTAGTGTAATCCTCATGAGCTTCATCACCTCGTGCATTCTTAATATTTAACCTACTGATACAATTTTGACCTTCCTTACTCATATTACTCCTCAAACAGTATGTTAAGACTGAAATGGTTTCCAATTGCTTCCATTTCATGGCTAAGAATGGGAGAGTGGGAAATGTTATGTCTTCATAGTTGCTAATTTGATATGTTCAAGAGCAAAAGTCGTTAGGAGATGTATGGAGGTTACATCTTTGAACTCAAGTATCCTCAATCCTTCACTCTTAGTTCTTTAGCACCATTACAGATGGTTTTATCAGTTACATGCAGTCCTGATACCTTGTCCTATGAATATGCTTTTACTCAAGGGGAGGCCACTAGTATATTTCGTGGGTGACCATACAAAGTAAGATTCCTTTCTTGTTCTTTATGCTGTTTGCACTACTTCTTTCCAATTAATCTCTTTTTACCCAAACTTTCCTTTTTTTCCTCTGCACTCTTGGAAGACTTTTAATTTATTTCAACCATTGTAACCAATTTTCCCATCGTTTCGAATATATTTAAGATTATGATTTGTACCAATCCAGTCATCCTTCAACTTGGAACACAATATCCAGATATTAGCAACTTAAGAAAAGCTAGGACACTTAAGAAAGCCTAGAGACAATAAACGAGAGCGGGATTAAATTTCATCCATTCTAATATAGGAACTTAATTTAGGATTAAGATTCCAGATTATACCAAAGACTTGCATTCGATGGACAGTAAAGTTTCAAGACTAAAATCTGGACTGCAAACTAAGGCAAGAAATCACGGAAAAAAGTTGAAGTTAGACAATCATAAAATAAGACACAGATGGTTAGAAATAAAAGAAAGAGGACATGAGGATGGCTATATAGTTGTTGTGGTCTGAGCAAAACTACAGAGATTGAGTTTGATATCAACCTGAACTAGATTTGCTGAAGGAAACTAAATCAGGCCAAAGAGCCTTAAAAGGGTACAGAAGATCCAGATGGCATCAAGGAGATGTAATTTAAAGATAAAGTATTTGCTGAATACTTTGATAGAACCTAAGGCATAGTTGGAGACTTTTGATTGTTTATTTTAATGTATTAATCAATTAAGAGTCTATATGTAGATTTTCTACTCCATCTATGTTTACACATGTCACATCAAGCATCGAGTTATCACTTCTGGCTGGAAAAGAAAAAGAAAATGACACATTATCCAACTGACAAGAGTTTAAAAAGCATCATTGTCTATTGGCTACTTATTTGATCAAGCAGCTCTTGTTAGTTTATCAAGAAATTAATCAATATTTGCCACCGAGCATTACAATGACTGGTAGGATATTGTTAATCTTTTCCGGCTGGTGTACTAAACCTTTTTTTTTCAAAAGGAGTTGTTGTTAAGGCCAGCTTCTAGGTGTTATATGGCTGGCTGGGTTTTGAGACCAATAAGCATAATGCGACCATAAGATCATAGCTCCTTACCCAAAAACATTACAATAACTGGCAGACAATATGTAAGGACAGGGATGACTTACATGAATTATTAGCACGGGACAATTGACCAATGGGATTTTGTCGATATTCTGTAGGTAGAAACAACAAAAGGAGGTTATGCAAGTGAATTTATAGAGTATCAATATCCAGCAGTGGCTAATAGCACACAGCTTTGGGGAATATTAACCTTGTAGATGTCGAACCAATATGTGCGCTTTACAGGATACATTACTCTCAAACCGGAGAGTATAGGACTATGCAAGACAACAGCTCGTAAGCGATGAAGCCGAGTTGCCAGTTCTAAAGTAGGTCCACTTCCAACAGATTGACCATAAAGAATAATCTCTTCCTCCTTTGCACCAAAGGTTTGTTCGAGGCATTTATAGGCAGCCTCAATATCAGCATAAGTATTTTGTTCACTAGGCTGCCAAAAGAAAAGAAAGAAGATAGCATTTCAATGTCCTATTAGTGCTATACTCGTGTAAAGCACTCAACTTTTAGTAAACACAGGAGAATTAAAGCAAACCTTTCCAGTTGATTGTCCATATCCAGAATAATCATACCTACAAAAGCAAAGAAGGCTTGTCAGCTTGTTTGCTATAGGTATAAAAGCCTTTCAAAGCTGATTAATATAGGGTAATCAGGAACAGAATTGAGATCATCTCTAACATTAGAAAATGTTCTTTCTTTCCTATTTTGCCATCTTAGTTTTGTTTCTTTTTATCAATAAGTTCAAGATTAAGTTTGCCAAACATTTTTATTTAATCCTATCACCTTCCGATTGAAGATGTGTGAAATCTACATCCTGATCTCTTTCTAAAAGTTTTTATAGTCTCCTCTACTCCTCTAAGCCTGAGATAGTTAGGTATGCTGGAAAAATAAAGTTTGCAGTGTATTCTATGGTGTGCAGTGTTGCCTAAAGAGTACATAAATAGTTGGCCATGTGTGTTTCCACATCGTGTTGGAGCTACCAATAGAGTAGTTGACCTTTAGATTCAACAAGCAATGTCGTTGTCAAACAACTAAGGGGTGTTTGGTTGCTTGCATCAGTTGATGCAATGCATCAATTCATACAGTATTAGCATCATCTATTTGTTTGGTTACTTGTATCAACTGATGCAGTATTAGTTGGTTTTCTGTTTCATTGGAATGTATTGCATCACTTGATACAAAAGACGATAACATCCTTCTCCTCCACAGCACCAGCCGACGTCTTCAAACTCGTCGAAGCTTTGGATTTCAACTCCGGCGACCAACTCCAGCGATCTCCCCACTTTAGCACACACGAGGCTGAAGAGGATCTACGAATAGGGGGCGCCAAACTCGTCGGAGATCCACGAACAGGGGGCGCCGAGGGAGAGCTACGAACGGACTAGATGGAAGGGGTCGCACGAACAGGGGATCCGACGGAGAAGCATGTCGAAGAAGACGCCGGAGCCAAAGACGACTGGTCGCGAGCGTGGCCTGGTCATGGACTGTCCAGAACAAAAACGTCAAAACCGTGAAAGAAGGATGGCGTCGGGGGAGACGCCGAGATCGCGAGTGGAAAGGAGATTGCGGCGCCGGAGGAGGGGAGATCCGAGCGGCGAGGGCCGGAGGAGGGGAGATCCGAGCGGAGGGTGGATCACATGAGAGGGTGGTGTCAGAGGCTGCAATGGTGGTGTTGGTTGTGACGGGGGCGGTGGTAGGGGTGGGGACGGGGGAGAAGACGAGGGAGAGCCAGTAGGAGATGGAGAGGAGGATGAGGACGGCGGTGGCGGCGGAGGAGGCGGAGGGGCGTCGGGGAAAGCCGTTGATGGAGAGTGTCGGCTGAGAGGGATCGGGGAGGAGAGGGGAAAGGAGGGATCGGGTGATGCATCAACTGATGCCGCATCGGTAGATGCAACCAATTTGGTTGTATCTACTGATGCTGCATGAGGTCATCTTTTTGTATCAACAGCAGCATCAGTTGATGCATCTAGTCAACCAAACATGGGTTTGGACCATGATGCTGCATCTGTTGATGCAGGCAACCAAACGCCCCCTAAGTCCACAAGCCTTGACGACTGATGTCCACTTTTGTCCATAGATGAAACGGAAGTGCATTTTCTATGAGAAAATTATTCTTCAAAGAAAATAACTAGCTTCCTTATCAGCTACATGCATGCAGTATACATATGGACAGCTAATGGCTATGGTGCAATCAATGAAAAACCCATAACCTTATCCTTCTCTTGGATTCCTTGATCTTCTTCAAAATATAATTCTAGTTGTTACCTATCAATACGTAGAGTTTCACCAAATCAGCCAATGAATACTCATTTAAATTATCAACTAGGGTGATAGAAGGCAGTGATTGATGCTGTCACTTCCAACTTTCCCTTCTGTTGAAGTAAAGCAAAAATGAGAGAAAACTGCAGAGAAAACTGCAGTTATTAGCTGCAATTCACTCATGTGTTAAAAGTCTTTCTGCAGACAAACATAAAGAACTTATATGTCTTAAAATCAAACCAGCTAGAGTCTAAGACTATATACATGTATAATTGAAACAGAAGTATCTAAATATCAATAATAAACAAACAAATCTTCGACAAGCATTTCACATGTGACAACGACATGCAAGTCAACAAAGTCAAAAGTTTATGTATAGATTAGCAGAACAATGGAAACGAGTGACTCTACCACAATTTCATTGACAGCTTCTACTAATTCATTGGCAAAGTAAGCCATCAGACAGAATATAAGCATTAAACTAGAACTACTTATATGGAAAGCGGACAATTTGATTTGAATTCCAGCATCATTTGAAGATGAATAGATGGGAGTTGAAAGAGATGAACAAAATTTGATCAACATCCACCTTAACTTCCAGAAAGCTAGAGTTCAAAAACCATGAAAAATCCTAAATCCATTGTAGAAATAACTTCAAGAAATACTAAATCCATAAAGTCAGTTGACTACCCCAGCACTCTGTAGATGTCATAACAGACTTTTCTAACGGAAAACAAGAGAACTTTCATGAAGTCCCAATTTAGGCAGCCAATCAAAAACGAAAAGCTGAATCAGCCTAAATCCCACTACTTTCCTCTAATTATGATCTGCTGACTAAAACAGGATATAAAAAAGAACAACCACAAAATCCAGATGCAAAACGGCCATAGGAAAATCCATGCCCTCATTTATCTTCTATATATCTAAACTATATGCTGGGGAAAACAGAAAAATGTCAGAAAACAACAATCTTTCCACTATGTATATGTATCACACGTCAAATCCATATAATTCATGTCAAAATCTCCTTTCCGCTTCCACTAACGGTGGAAAAACTATAAACCCAACACACAAACCTAGACGTTACAACTCTCTACCAAAGTTCAAATTGGAACTAAATGATCTCTTGAAAACCACATTCAAACCCAAAAAATCTACCAAAGTTCTAGACTGGGTCAAGCCACTCCAAAACTAAATAAGCAAAGATCCAATGGGTCAAAAGGGAAAGCATGAAATCATTCAAAGAAGACCCCAAAATTCACCGTCACTTTATCCCAATTCAGTCAAAAACTCTTCATTTCAATTCAAATCCACCACAATCAGGCAACAGCCCGACAAACCAAAGATCCAATTTGCAAGAAATATAAAAGCACAAAACCCAGCAGTTAAAAAATCCAAGCTCCGGAGATCCTAACCCCAGGAGATTGACGCGGAGGTGGATGCTGAGCTCGATGAAAAGCTCGTACATCTGTCCGAGATCAGCGGCGTTCCCGTGGGAGTAGAGCACGGTGGAGGACGCCATGGGGTTATGCACGTACACCGCCACGATCTCCGTCCCCCGACGCGTGGGCAGAGTCACCACCTCCACGTTCTCCCTGTGCGGGAACCGGCTCAGCGTCACCAACCCCGTCCCCTCGTCCCTCACCACCTCGTACGTCGGCGGGCTCGGCGGGAAGAAGGCCAGCTTCGCCGCCATCGACGACGTCACCCCTCCCATCTTCTCCTCCTCCTCCTCCACCGCCACCACCACCAGCCCCCGCCCCACTCCCACCAGCCCCTTAAAGCTCTCTCTTTTATTAGTTTTTAGGTAATGGAGCGCTTGCTTTAATGGAGGAGAGAGAGAGAGGCTATCTTTTGCTTTGCTTTGCTTTGTTTTGTTTTGTTTTGCTTTTATATTTTACCAGTGAGGACTGAGGAATGGATTGAGGAAGAGAAGTGTTGGGAGTGGAAGGAATCTTGGGATCCTCCCCTAGAAAACATAGAATAACAAGAGTGCTTTGGATTAGCTTTAGCTTGTAATAATAGGGAGAGAGTTCACATCTTTCCATGTAGAAGAGTATAATACTATCCGCGGGGGAAGGCTAAACCGTAAATATGGGGTGGAGGATCTAATTTTATGAGGAGTTGTTATATATGCACCATGATAATATACAAGTACATCATATTTTTTTAAAAATACTGAAAACATCTTCTTCTTTTTTTCTTTTCTCTCACGGTGATGGTGGTGGTGCTGACCACCGGTGATGAGGCTGGTTGGGGTAGACAATTTAGACATTTTATATGAAATATGATGCACTTATATATTGTCGCGATGCATTTAAAATTATCATTTTCTGAATTTGGAGGGGTTGTATGAAATAGAGCCTAGATTCATTTTGCTGGTATATATATAGATATATATATTATATATATAGTATAGAAAACAAAAAAAAAAGTTCTTGTTTTAGAAAAAGAGCTATATGGTCCGAAAAGCAAAAAAAATTGGAAAAAATGCAAGTATAAAAAACACTTTAAAATAATTTATTTTTATTATTATTATTTGAATAAGTATTTGATTATTAAACATATGAGCACTACAATTTGATGCATCTATTTTGTCCTCTTAGACGTGACCGGATGTTACAAGAGAGCTGCTAGTTACTTTCCCCTCACGGACACCGCCCCCTCCTAACACAAATCCCACTCTCCCCTTATATCCGCCCCCCCCCCCTCCTTTTTCTCTCCCCTGATTTCTAACCTTCATTTCCGATTTTTTTTTTCCTTTTTTTCTCAATTTTGTGTTGTGTTTTTTTTTGTTTTGTTTTTTTTTCTTTCATTCGTTTTGTTTTTTTTAATCAGTTTTCTTTTTTTATCAATTTTATTCCTTTTTTTATCAGTTTTTTTTCCTTGTTGGATAAACAGTTTTTTATTATATGTTTGTAATCTTTTGTTTATTTTTTAGTTGTAGTTTTTGGGAGCCATTATTTGTAAAAATTTAAAAAATTATAAAAATATGGATCAAAATAAAAAGTATATATATGAAAATAACAAAAATACTAACAGTTAAAAAATGCATTGTGTTTTGTGAGAAGCCTCCTAACCAATATTGATTTAACCATGTTCAAGAAAGAGTACATGTAACAATACACAAAAATATATAAAAATACAAATTCTAATCAATGTTGCCTCCAAATTTTAGTGTTGTACATCTTACTTCGTACCACAAATGAATATGTGTCTGATAAAAGGATAAATGCGAATATTATTCAGCACTTATTGTAATGAAACAAAATTGTCATCTTCTGCTAAAGATGAAATAAATATTCTCACTTGATTTAAGGTTGGACATCATTTGTGTTTTCTAACATATAACGATGTGCTTGCTCCCATTCTTCACGGTCAATAACGATAACATGAGCATTTGATAAAGGCCTTTCGATTTTCGTATCATCAAAATTCATGTACTTGGAAATGGGAAGCCCAATAGGATCAATTCCTGATAAGTACTCTGTGCATATCTCAATAGCTTCCTCTACAATATAGTTTTTTGGCAATGCAACCCTCTAGAAATCTACGATTACGAACATACCCCTTTAAGATTCCCATACATCTCTCAAATTGGTACATATATCAAAATAAAACATGTCCGTATAGTCATACTTCTCAAACAAGATGCACCGACAAATGAACCATTATATCAAAGAATGACGGTGGAAAGTATTTTTCAAGCAAACATAACGTGACCACAAGTTGTGATTGAATTTTGTTTAATTTGGGCACGTCCACCACTTTGTTACAAAGAGCATTGAAAAAGAAACATAATCTTGTAATGGCATATCTCACTTCTTTAGGCAACACAAATCGAATTGCCAAAGGTAATAACTGTTGCATCAACACATGACAATCATGTGACTTCAGACCATTAAGCTTCAAATCATCCATTGAGACACGACTTCTAAAGTTTGAAGAGTACCCTTCTGGGACTTGAGTTCTGATAATATTGTGCAAACTCTTTTTTTTCTCCGCCTTAGACAGTGTATAACATATTGGAGGCAAATATGTTCATTTCTCTCCAACCTTTGGTGCCAACTCCTTTTGCAAACCCATCTCCACAATATCTAGATGAGAGTTAATGCCATCCTTTGTTTTCCCAAGAATAATAAGCAGCATACCGAGGATGCTATCACATATATTTTTCTCAATGTGCATGATATCCAAGTTCTGCCTCACATGCAAGAATTTCCAATATTCAAGAGCAAAGAATATCAAATTCTTCCTCCAACACTTTGTACCATAATATGATGATCTTTGTTTATTTTTCTTTCCCCAAACAGTTTTAAGCCCTTCTACTTTAGCCAATACTTGCTCTCCATCCAGTGGTGCTGGAGCCATTCCAAACTCTTGCTTGCCATTAAACGCCTTTTTTTGCTTTCGATAGGGATGGTGGTGTGGAAGAAATTGGACATGCATAATAGCCCATATAAACATTATTGTTACCATGCTTCAATCTATGAGAGCATGTTCATTCACTATAAATTGGACATGCATAATAGCCCTTCACCTTGCAACCACTTAAATTCCCATAGGCAGGAAAATCATTAATTGTCCACAATAGTACGGCCTTCAACTTGAAATATTGTTGTTGGTAAGCATCATAAGCATCAACACCTACCTCCCATAACATTTTCAGATCATCAATCAAAGAAGCAAGATAAACATCTATATCATTACCAGGTTATTGTGGACCATATATCAACAATGTTAACATCATAAATTTCCTCTTAAAGCACAACCATGGTGATAGATTGTAAGTAACCATAATAACTGGCCAATAACTATGCCGGTTGCTAAGGGAGCTATAGGGGTTTATACCATCTGCAAAAATAGCAAGCCGAAGATTTCTGGGTTCTGCAACAAAATCTGGCCATTTGTGATCAACTAACTTCCATGATGGGGAGTCTGATGGGTGACGTAATTGGCCATTGGAATTGCTTTGATCAGCATACCATGTCAAGTCCATTGCAGTTTGTGCTGATTGAAACATTCTTAAAAATCTTGGGATGGGTGGAAAATATCACAAAACTTTTGTTGGCACACCATTTCTAACTTCTTTAGAATTTTCCTTCAACTTCCATCTTGACGTTTGACATGTAGGACATGTAGTCGCATCTTTGAACTCTTTTCTATATAGGTGATGTGCTGTCGCAGGCACTCAAAAATAAAATCAATACTCTTTAAAACAAATGTAGTAGTGCGAGTACGAGTCGATCCCACGAAGAGTGTTTAGCCTAGTTTTGTGCTTAGTGAACTAAGATGGGGGGTTTTAAACGTGAGGAAAAACAATAAAGAAATAATCTAAAATGAAGAAACAAGTTGAATCAAGAGAACAAACCTTCGTCTGAGTCAACATCCACCATCGGAATCCAACAACTGATCATAGATGCAAGTATCAATCAATTCATACCATGAATATTCACCGTTCGAATTAAATTCGAATCTCTCCTCAATCATAGTTAATTAGAAACAAGCGATCCAATTAATCCTAACTACTAAACAACCTATGACAAGCGCTGTAGGTTTAATCTAGTAGAAGCCTTAAGAATAGGGAGATCGATGAAGCTAAACAACACAAGCACAAGCGGTTGCATTTAATCTAGTCAAATATTCTTCTTAAGACCTAACAATCTCTGAAACGCAGTAGATTATTAAACCCTAGTTGCTTCGCAGATTAGAGGGATCAAACAATTCCGGATTTGATATCCAACCTAGCAGTAGATCACAATGAATAATAAACTAGTAGCGCTCCTAGTAATTAAACAAGACAATCATGAAAATAAACACAAAAGAATATTCAATACTCAAAGCATAAATTGAACAATAAAAATAAATTAGATCTCACAGTTTCATTGATTCCGAGGTTTCAGTCTCCTCGACCAAGGATCAAGATTTAGCCACGCAGGGCCATCGAGAACAATCCTCAAAAGATTCCAATAAACAAGATAAAACCTAGAAAAAATATAAAGGAGGAGAAAGAGCAGCCAAAAGTGTCCAAGAATCCCCCCTCAAACCCTAGAAAAAGTTCTATTTATAGCCCCAAAGTCTCTCCATCAACGGATTAGATCTAAACCGTTGATTTAATTCACTAGGAAAGTCCGATCGATCCTTCTCGGGGTGTCGGATCGATCGGTCTCATTAAAAATCTTCAATTTCTAGTTACGCCCGAGTCCGATCGATCGATCTATGGGTGCTGGATCGATCGGATGCGTAAAAATCCACCTTCTCTGGCTATTTTTGAGTCCGATCGATCGAACTTTAGGTGTCGGATCGATCGAACCCCTTAGGATGGATGGATGGATTGATCGGACCATGTTCAGCCGAAAAATATATGTTCTGTCACGATTCTGCATAGTCGGATCGATCCCACCAGGGTGTCGGATCGATCAAACTTTTCAGCATATTTACTGTTCTGCCATCCAGACTGCGCCATCGGTATTGAAATTGCCGTAACTTCATTTAGGAAACTCGGAATCATGAACCGTAAAATTTCCCAGAAACTAGACTTCAAGAGCTTTCCAACCATATATGGCACATCATCTGGTTCTTCATGAGCAGGTACAGATTAATCTTTAAAGATGATCCATGCACTCTTTTCAGCTTCTTTTCGACTTAAAGACTTCAATTGCATCCTAAATCAAAATATAAGAATAATGAGTGTATTTAGGAACTAAATAAGCACAGGAGACTAAGTATTAAGGGATAAAAATATAACATTATGCATTCTCATCAATAGGATGCAGTCAAAAGGACATGCATGTATTTTCTCATATCCCATCCCAAGGCAGCCATGGTCTTTTCTGCTTCATACGCAGTTAACGATACTTCATTAATGGCCGGTAGAAAGTCAGCTACCATCTCTAACAAATCTAACAAACCCAAATTGGACAAACGATGTCTAGTTTTGAGCTTAAACATTCTAACAAGGGCATATAACTTCGAGTGTTTATTGCAACTATGATACAATGGTTTTTCTGCACCTTCAAGTAACTTGTTAAACTCATGAGGATCAACCGTGCAATGATTGTATGAAACTTCAGCCATTTCCACAGCATCTACTACATCATGTAGAGGGGAAGTGTCTACTTGTTCATGGAAAAAAATCTCCTTCATTTACAAACTCTGATGCCCTATTAGTGATTGCTTCTCCATGCCATATCCATGTGCGATAACTCTTATCAATACCATGGAAAAATAAATGATTTCCAATCTCATCAACTTCTTGGTTTTTCAAATTTTTCCACAAACTGTACATAGACATCTAATGGATTCAAGATAACTTGCATGGATCTTCGCAAAGTTAAGAAACTGTTTAACCCCATCCTCATAGTCTTCTGATCTCCGATCCTTGAGTATCTAAGATTTATCCATTTTAATTAGATTTATAAATCCCTATATCAATAAAACAAATTATGGAGATAGTAAAAATAATTTTCTTTATCCAAAATAGTGTGAAATACACAATCTCATAAACCTTTACATGTATATGCTAAAAGATGTCAAGTAAAAATTACTAAGACACAAATAGTAACTCTTATCGAGTCGTGATGTTTTTGGATTGAATGGAGCTCTTCCAATACAATCACCTTGGGAGAAATGTAAACGTCCCTTCACACACGCACAAAAAAATACATATATTAGATAAAGCACCACATAGACTATTTTTGATGGATGGATCAAGGTATTTGTTGTTGGTGTGTTTCATTTAAATACATTTCATGCCTTGTTAGTGATGATATGAAAAGTATAATACTAACTCTTGCTTTATTGTTGTAGAGCCATATCTTTGCGGATCGGGATCTGGCAATACAAGACACGCACGCCGTTTGGGCCGTGTGATCGCATTGTGATGTGTGCAATTGCATCAGGATCTCCGAATCCGTCGCGAGGTCCGGTGAGGAGATTGGGGAGGTCGGGAGGACGGAGGCCGCGAAGCCAGGAGGTCGCGAGGACAGAGCTCGCTAGGTCGGGTGAGGAGATCAGGGAGGTCGGGAGTCGCGACGCCGGAGTTCGGAGAGATCGGGGAGGTCGGAGGTCACGAGGACGGAGGTCGCGAGGACGTAAGGTCGCGAGGTCGGGTGAGGAGATTGGGAGGTTGGAGGTCGCGACGCCGATGGAGGAGCTCAAAATCGCGACAGAGGTGGCGCGTGACCTCCGATCTCAGATCACGAGGAAGTAGGGTCGCTGGAGATCCCATGTGAGGGTTGGGGGGGGGGGGGGGGGGATACATTCACGAATGCCGATGCAGGAGCCCCGAATTCGAGCGTGTGATGGGGAGGAGGGTCAGCAACAAACAAGCTAGGGCTAAGGAGGGAGAGGTTATGAGTACTGGAGAGAGAGATAGAGGAGGGAGGGGGAGAGAGAGGGAGGGGGAGAGAGAGAGAGAGAGAGAGAGAGGTCACCTTGCCTTGCACGAGGTCGCGCGCATCTGGCTCGCCGAAGAGCCGCCGGAGTCCGCCGATGAGGGTGGAGATGAGGGTTTCAGCGCAACCGAGCTTGGTGGCTTGAATCGGCGAGGATGGCAGGATTGGCAGCGAGGACGATATCTGTCAGTGTGCTTTGCAGCAATGTCGATGTCGGGCGGATTTGAGGGCGCTGGAGGTGCGGGCGATGAGGAACGACACCGGGGGAGGAGAGTACACACGGTGGTGGCGCTTTGGCGCTTGGACGGTGGCGTAGTCGGGGATGACGAACGAGCCGGCAAGGTGGGTGGCTGTGATTGAGAATAGAGGTCGGAGGGATGGGTCGCGGCTTGGCCGTGGTGAAGGAGAGATCGGGTGAGAGGGGGAAGAAAAAGAAAGAAAACAAAGGGAAAGAATTAAGGTAAGGGGGTACGGTATTTAATTATATACTAAAGTTATTTTAGATAAAAACTGAGATTTCATAGTTTCAATCACATAAAAACAGTGTTCTAATTACAAAGCATTACATAGTTTTAATCATAGTTAAAAATTGAGATTAGCTTTACATGATTCATGTCAGTTGTTAATAACTGTGACTAAAAAGAGCCAACCGTGAAAATAGTTCTTTACTCATTTTCTTTATGACGGTTTTTCTAAAATTGACATCTTTGTGATTTCTTTAGTGTACGTAATCTTTAGTATGTTTTCTTATAGTGAATGTATTCAAGGAACCTAACTCATTTTCGTCTTTGAACCTTTAAAAGAGAGAGATTGAAACCCTTTGTTTTTCATAAGAGAAAGAAAAAGAAGATCTCTTCCTAACAGTTCGACATAGAAAATCTTTTCCAAACCCATAAATCTTGTATTCCGCGCTTTCTATTCTGTGTATTTCATCATATTGCATAGATCCTAACATTTTGCTTTATATCTTGCGAGAGACTAACCAGAGAACAGACTGAGTTGCTGCTCCAGCACGACCACCGGCGTCAATGGTGGCTGGTATGACATCTATTAATTCCATTTAGCCGGTTTTGATGTAGTTGTTATTGGCTTGCGGGCATAACTATTCAAAATAAATTAAAGTTAACAACAAAAAAGATGTGTCAACTAAGCAAAGATTCTGTAGGGAAAAGTAACTATACAAGGAACTTATGCAAGAAACAAAGTTGATGATGCAAAACATCGTTATGTAAAATTGAAATTTAAACCACCAGTGTTGTACTTATGCAAGAAATTTGAGCTTGATATGTCTTTATCCTCCCACTCGTGGTCTCTTCTCGCCAACGTTATTCTTCTCAGCTAGAGCTATTATTTTAAAATCTCCTAATTAAATATTGCTTTTTTTCTTGTCACCACAATATATATCTCTTAAGGAGAATATTTATTGTGGATAGCACGTACCTTAGTATGGACCATTGCCTTTTCCCTTATATTAATGAACTATGAACATACCAAAACAACTTGCCCGTGAATTGTCAACTTCAGCACTATATAGAGCTTCTTATTTCTTGTTCATTTTCTTTTTCTTAATTAGTTCAACCTATTATCCTATTATCCGGAACAATGGAAGCAAGTATGATATATACGTACTAATTGTTACAAATTGAAAACGAAATGCATTTTTCTTCAAACAATTCTTTTTCTATCGTCCACGGCTTAAAGCCGAGGTTGATTTGGAGTGATGAATGTGCATATTTGCATTTTCAAATTATTGTATGATAGCTGGACAATTTGAAGCCTGGTGATCATAAAGTTAACATGATCCTTAATAAAGTACATTAGATTGAGAACAATATCAATATCAAAGTTGATTAAACAGCCATTTGGTAAGTCCCAACTTGTTATAGAATTACAATAAAAAATATGAAATGGCTATGATGTCTTTGGACATTAAGACAAAAGTTTAAAAATTGCATAGATATACCCATTATCACAACGGGAATTTAGATAACTTTGCCTATATATTCACGTTATCGGGAACTTTTGATATAACCTATATTTTCATCATGTTTTGTATACCGTCAGAAGTTAGGGAGGTTTCGTGATGTTATATTATATATCTATTAAATCTATCTTTTTCAAAGACTTAAGTTTTTGGGTTGAGTGATTAGGGTGTCTCATATGGTATCAGAGCAGAGGTATTGGGTTCAAACCTTACTCACTCAAATAGTCGTCTTAGCCGCTCCTTAAATTCAATATTCACGTCAAGGGGCGTGTTAGACTATATATATATATATATATATATTAACTCTCCATTTTCCTTTCCCAATGGTTTAAGCTTTAGGGTTGAGTGGTTAGAGTATCTCACATGTGATATGTAATATGTTTTCAACTTTCAAGGGGATTTATTCATATTGGTTCTAAAAAAATTGCAAAAAAAAATAAAGAATTAGGATAAATATAGGTGCTATGTATTTATATTTAATTTCTTAATGTTAGCGAAGATGTTCAATTTCATATCATTATTCTGTCTTATTTCTATCTAATAAAATATCTTTCTCCTTATTCAAGCTGTTTTATGATTCTATCTTCTTCTCAACTAAATAACAAAATAGAATAGGTAAGATTTTTCTAAAGACGGTGATCCGTGTTGGGCGAGAGGTGCAATAATTAAACCTGTGGCCTCTGTCTTGGAGGCCGAGCTAAGGGGCATTGTCATGGGTCTATGGTGAGCATGTGAACGAGGTATTTTGGTGGGATGTATGTTGGGGATTCGGCGGGGATGAAACAATGATGGAAAAGCAAAAGGAAATAAGGAGAAAAGAGACACCAGAATTTATCGTGGAAAAATCTTCCGGTAAATCACCGCAAAGGAAAAAAAACCACGGGAAGAAGAGCTTCACTATATGATGAGATTTACAAGACTCAATCTCTCAACTCTCACATATAAAACTCTCTCATCCCTCCCATATATATTCACTCAATGAATGCCCAAACCTTCTTCTTCTACGAAGAACTACAGAGAACTCTCTCTCTCTGCCTTCTTGCTTTCTCTCAAGCCCTAAGACCTCTCTCTAGGCCTCCAAGATAAGAATCCACGTTCTCATCTATCTCCCATAAACCCTAACATGTATCCTGACCTTAAATAGCCTCAATCGGATTGATTTAAGCCGTTAGATCAAAGTCAGTTTTCCATCTCACCGTTTTCGGATCGATCCAAGAGAGGTCTGGATTGATCCACTCTGAAAACTGGGTAAAACATGCCTCTGGAAACAGAACTTGGATCGATCCAAGTTGGGGAAAAAGGATTCCTTGCTTCCGGTCATCTCATGGGAGGAACAAATCCCAACAAACTCCCCCTTCCGACTCATGAGAAACCAGAACCCCATCGAGCTCTTGCTAGCTCGGACCTCGCACTCTCCTTGTGATGCGCTTCTTCAAGTCATTGTGTCTCATGACTCTTGAAGAATCCTTCGACCCCATCGAACTCTCGATATCGCCATCAAGACTCGGACCTCCATACACACTGTCGTGCCAATATTCAAGCCATCATACCGCATGACTCGGCCTCCATACACATTTGAGTAAACGCTCCTCGTGACTCGGCCTTTCCGATCGCTTCGATCGATCGGAACCCCATCATACCTCTAGTACAGAAGCTCCCCCGTAATGACACACACGTCGTTGTCGAGTGTCACTACGTTGCTGTTCTTATCATCATCCTCCTTGACCTTCTCATTAGCAAGATCATCCTTATACTTCCTACATCGCCGCTTGATGTGGCCTTCCTTCCCGCAATAGTAGCAAGTAACTGTCTTTCCTCTGATCTTGCCATCCTTCCCTTTCCTCTCTACCAAATACGCCTATGAGACAGGCTCATCTGTCGATCTCTTTCTCAAGGCATTGGAGAGCAGAGCCGCCGTGACTTTCTCTGTCTCTAGGGACTCCTTCCCATAGAGTAATGTAGTCACCAGATGCTCATGGGAAGGTGGAAGAGACTCCAAAAGGAGAAGTGCCTTGTCTTCATCACCCACTGTAACCTCCACTCTCAGCAACTGGGTAATGATCCTATTGAAGGTGTTCAGGTGCTCTATCAGATCTGAACCTTCCCTCATCCTCAAGGTGTACAGCTGTTGTTTCAGGAACAGTTTATTCGTCAGAGATTTAGTTATGAACAAACTTTCTAACCTTGACCACAACCCTGCAGCCGTGTCCTCATTGATGGCATTGTACATAACCTCATCCGCTAGGCAGAGCCTGATAGTGCTCACCGCCCTCATCTCGATCTCCTCCCAGTTGTCGTCCTTCATAGCCTCGGTCTTCTTTCCTTTTAGGGCCTTGTAGAGACCCTGCTGCACAAGGATATCCTTCACCCGGTGCTGCCATAAGCTGAAGTTGCTTTTCCCATCGAATCGTTCAACCCCGAAACGAGAATATGAGGCCTTCCCCGCCATCACGAACTGTTGAACCAATGAACCTGATGAACCTGGCTCTGATACCACTTGTTGGGGATTCGACGGGGATGAAACCATGATGGAAAAGCAAAAGCAAATAAGGAGAAAAGAGACACCATAATTTAACGTGAAAAAACCTTCCGACAAATCACCGCAAAGGAAAAAAAACCACGGGAAGAAGAGCTTCACTATATGATGAGATTTACAAGACTCAATCTCTCAACTCTCACATATAAAACTCTCCCATCCCTCCCATATACATTCACTCAATGAATGCCCAAACCTTCTTCTTCTACGAAGAACTACAGAGAACTCTCTCTGCCTTCTTGCTTTCTCTCAAGCCCTAAGACCTCTCTCTAGGCCTCCAAAATAAGAATCCACGTTCTCATCTATCTCCCATAAACCCTAACATGTATCCTGACTTTAAATAGCCTCAATCGGATTGATTTAAGCCGTTAGATCAAAGCCAGTTTTCCATCTCGCCATTTTCGGATCGATCTAAGAGAGGTCTGGATCGATCCACTCTGAAAACTGGGTAAAACATGCCTCTGGAAACAAAAATTGGATCGATCCAAGTTGGGGAAAAAGGATTCCTTGCTTCCGGTCATCTCATGGGAGGAACAAATCCCAACAATGTAGACTTTGGCGGCCGATGGAGGTGGAAGTCGCGGCGCGGATGGCTTGGTCAGAGATGCTATCGTTTGACTCCGCCGTGTTGATGACGGTTCCGCGGGTAGTTGTTGTTAGAGGAAGTGAGCTGGCTGCTAAGCATTGTAGGATAGCATTGTGAGATTTTGTTTGGAATCGGGAGGATGGTGGGTTGCCTCCATCCTTCCCCTGGGATGGTTTTATGAGTTGTTCTGGGTAGTAGGCTTTTGGCTCATCTAATAATAATAATAATAATAATAATAATAATAATAATAATAGGTAAGACTTTAAATTTATTTTAGTATGAAAGTGTTATTTTAATTAATTCTAGTGTTATTTATTCTGCAACCTAAGGGCCTATGTTCAGATTGTAACCTATTTTTCTTAAAATTCACTTAATTTATACCATAAAACAAAAAAGAAGGATAGCGAAGGTGAGGTTGTGGTTGCAAAGCAAGCATGGTCTCAATTATGACCACCCATCTGAGTCCAGGTCCCACCGCTTTGCATGGCACGTGCACATCCCTTCCTTTTTAACGAACCAATAGATTGAGCGACACAGCGGACCCACCCAACGGCGGGGGGATTATACTTTTATTATTAACACCCGAGGCTATCTGGACCACTGGAAGCCGGCAGCCATGTGTGATGCCGATGCCGTTGCCGTTGCCGATGCGGCCCAAGTCTCGAATCCAAAGATATCTTCCAAGTTCGTATTCTTTTCTACGGATGCCTCCCTACTCATGTGGACGAATAGCTCCAACGGTCTCTCTCTCTCTCTCTCTCTCTCTCTCTCTCTCTCTCACACACACACACACATATGGACCACAGGTTCTCTCTCTCCTCTTTATACATGTGTGTTTGGCGTCGCTCCTGTATTGTACCACCTGATGCTGCGACATATTACGTCTGTTTAATTGGGGGTGCATCATGTTGCCCTCAACAGGCAAATACTTAAGAAGGATGCTTCAGCTGATAAATCTTTCTACTTTTAGAATTTTTGAGGATACAAATTAAGTATGTTTGATTGGGGTGCATCAGGGTGTCCTCAGCAGGAAAATACTTAAGAAGGGTGCATCAGCTCTATTTTCAGCATCTATGAATAAACATCGACTGATTAACCCTCATAAACTAAACATAGGATTGCATTTATTGATGATATGATCGTATCATGTGATGTGGTATCAGCTGACATCAAAATTTTACTTTGCAATAAATCAAGCAATTGATGCAGCGCACCACACCGAAATAAAAAACATGCAGCAAACCGATGAGCCCCCTAGAGGAGTGGAGTGTAAGTGGCGTAGGGAAGTCTGGCTCTGGGTGCAAAGATACAAGGGAACAGGGCATGTGGAGAGGATGTTGGAGAAGATGATCGGCATCATAAGCAACAGAGCAGCCATATGAGTTTAGGAGTTTCATTATGATGTGATTTTTAATGGCGTTCTTGGGAGTCTTCTACTTGTTTCGTGATACTGTTTGGTGTCTATCTCTAAGTGGAATCTTATAGAATTGGTTTTGAACTGGAGTTTGAAGCTGCTGCTATGTGAGAAACTAAAGAGTTGGTCCTAGGAAAGAATTGTATATGTTTATATTGACAAGCCGATCCGGAAATCCTGCACTAAAGATGAAATACCGCTCAAGGATTTGAATTCTTTGGAAGGAGTTTTCAAACTGGATTGAGACGAAGAGGATTAGTTTATTAATACAGATGGATAGTGCACTTTTATATCCAGCACATGCATCAAAGCAAGAAGCTATGGCAACCGAAAAGTGGCTAATTAAATCATAGATCAACAGTTTTTTTTTCTTCTTTTTTTAAAACTTTATAGAATTGTAGTTATTTTCGCAAACAAGCACTCGTCACATGCTTATCATTGTTTGGTCGCCCATAACTAGATAAAGTCATTCCACTCAGCCACCAACGTGACCCACAAACAGCCGACTGCTATTATTGTTGCTAAAAAATTATACCCGAAATGGATACGTGGTCGCTAGGCATGTGAGGTGTGCCAATCGTAGCGCAGGGTTATAAAAAGGGTGTATAGATTTAGTCGTGCCTCAACTAAGCGGATTTTTGAGAGAACACTTAAGTCTAAATGCTGATTTTTTGTTTTTAAGATTCAATTAACCCTAGACTAACTAAATTATCACTAGAGGTATTTTTTTTTTTTTTTGATGAATTGAGCTCGAAGAGCTAAACATTATTTACAGCAACGAGTTAGAGCATCAGTCCCCCTCCTGCTGCCAAGCAAAACCGGTGCCATTAGCTTTGCACCACTTTGCAATTCTGTCAGCCATGACATTAGAACATCTAGGAACAGCTAGGAATACGACAGATTCAAAGTCCATTACCAAATTCCAAACCTGCTTGGCAATATTCTCCATCTCTATAGGCCAAATCTTGGTGCTCTCAAACACCTCCACCACATCACGAGCATCTGATTCAATGATAATCTTGTTGCGTTGTCTCTCCCTGGCCCAAAACAAGGCTTTCACAACTGCTATAGCCTCTGCTTCAAAACTATGTCTAGCCATTGCTACCTCTCCCTTGGCCCAGCAGCATCTTCCTAGGCCATCATACTCTACTACCGCAACAGCTGCATCCCTTATTGCCACACCAAAAGAAGCATCAACCCTATAAATCCAAAGATCATGAGTAGCATTTGCCGGCTTCACCTTCCTTCTCTTCTCTAAACAAATCAAGTATTCCTCTGCTAACCTCTTCACTCTACGTGCTAAGACCTCTGGTGTCTCCCCTTCACCATCAAAAACTCTCCGATTGCGATCCTTCCAAGCAACCCATAAGCCATAGCTCACAAAAGCTTTCAGTTTAAGCACTCCTGGTTGGCTAGAAGAACGGAAAATCACCCCTAAAAGATGATCACCATTCCAACCACAATTGCCTACCCCTAGCTCCATCAGAAGGGTATTAATCAACTCCCTCATATGTGGGCAATCAAACAGGACATGCTTCACTGATTCAACTGTATCTCCACATTTAGGACAGCTCCTTTCTGATGTATAATAGAACCTCCATAGCATATCTCGAACTGGGAGCTTGCCTTTCACCGCTTTTCACAAAAATTGTTTGATTCTTGGCCCAACTGGGAGTCTCCACAAGTTCTTCCAATTCACCTCTTCATTGTAATTCCAGCTAGGTCTACACTTCTGGATTAACAGATTGTAAGCAGAGGACACTGTAACATGCCCTACTCCATTGTATTCCCAGGTTACCTTATCTAGCTGATTCCTCTGTATTGGTAAGGCCACAATTGCTCTGCCAATGTCCTGGGGGAATAATTCCATTATTAGCTCCTTATTCCACCCGTGCCTGTTCATCAGGTCACCCACCTTTAGATTCTCCAAGCAATCTTTGTTGATAGTAGTGTTCATATCTAAAGCCTCATCCAAAACCCATCTATCCGGCAAAACATTAACCATGTTGTCCTGCCCTGGGATCTACTTCAATCCCAACCTCAAGTCACTCATAGCTTTGCAGACTGATTTCCAATGAGAGGAAGCCTTGTTCTTTGAGACCAGCGGGATTTTACCTATCCATTGATACTTCGCGGCTGCAATCCTAGTCCAAATAGTCTCCTCCTCCTCCAAGAAAGTCGCAACCCTCTTCATCTTCAATGCCCTTTGCCACAGAGAAAAATCCTTCAAGCCTAAGCCCCCAAGCTCTTTGGGTTTACATACCTCCTCCCAAGCAACCAAGCTGAATCCAGATCTCGTACCTTGCCACAAAAATGATCTACAAACCTGCTCCATTTGGCGAATAACCTTGCAAGGAATATCCGCAGTGAACATAGCATAGACTGGTATGCTCTGAAGAACCAATTTAAGCAATATCACCCTCCCAACCTCAGATATTCGTCTTCTTTCCCAATCTAACACCTTGCTGCTGGCCATCTTCTCAACCAATGGTGCAAAATCCTTAGCTCTCAACTTCTTCTCACTAACTGGTGCACCTAAATACCTCCAGCTACCTTTAGCCACCCTCACATTCAGAATCCCACAAATTGCACTCCTCCTCTGCTTTTGAACCTCCTTAGAGAACCTTATGCTAGACTTCACAGGGTTCATCTCAAGGCCAGATAACATCTTAAAACGTGTTAGCTTCAGCCTGAACACTCTAGCCTCCATACAGGTAGTCGAGAAACAATCAAGCAATCATCGACATAGAGGAGGTGAGAAACCTTTACCTCCGCATTCTTGAACTTAAGACCTTCGAGACAAGCTCCAAGTGCATCAGGGATTTTAGACAAGACTTCCTGCACTAGAACAAACAAGTAGGGGGACATCGGATCTCCTTGCCGGATACCACACTTTGGCTTGGCTCTTCCATGGATGCCTTCATTAACAATGAATGAAAACATAGAGCCTCTCACACAAGTCATTATCACTAGAGGTAGTTACCTTACTCCTATAGTGAGCACTAATCCTAGAAGTAATTGGACTACTCCTAAAGTTGATTATGCTACTCCGAGAGTCGATGCTACTCCTGGAGGTAATCAGACTATTCCTAAAAGTGATTATGCTACTCCTAGAGTTAGAGAGAGGAAGTAAATAAAGCAAGAATAAAACTAACTACTTACTTCCATTGAAACAATAACTCATGGATTACAGCTCCAGGGGAAGACAACTATAGAAAAATGGGAGAATGGTCAATAAGGGTAGAAAAAAAAATGGTT